>CM056382.1:24781185-25046285 GCA_029718625.1 Synaphobranchus kaupii | reverse complement strand
ATTCTAAACTTATACTCATCGCCTTAACTTTCGCCAAGAAAACTATCCTTTCAAACTGGAAAACTAGAAACACAATAAACATTACGCAATGGTTAAACCTCCTCAAAGAACACATCTATGGAACAAATTACACTCCAGTACCAAACCTCACACTTTGAAAAAATCTGGGCCCCCTTTAACATCGCGGATCACTTTAAGGGTTTCTTCTCCCGACTCATTTTCCTATAGAACTCCATGGGGAATAAAGTCAGAAGAAACCCTTAAAGTGATCCATCCATATCTACTCCATATCTGGCTGTAGAGTGATGGTTTGGGGCTCGTTTGATACCTTAGACCCTTGATGACTTACAGCCATTTCACCAGTCATGTGTTCCATACTGTACCAGTGTAATTTACAGCTGAATCTAGTCTCACCCCCCAATTCCCAAAGAAATCCATTCAAATGCAGAGAGGTTATAGTATTGCTTGTAACAGTACCTGAAAATAAGATATAGAGAGTCTTTTGATGTTGATGGGTCACAGACTTCAGGAAGTAACAGCATGCAAAGGATATGCGACCAAATATGAAATATGATACTTTAAAAATACATTAAAGCAAAGGGATTGACTACTTATGCACATGAGATTTCAGTTTTTTATTTTTAATACATTTGCAAAGATTTCTAAAAACATGTTTTCACTGTCATTATGGGATATTGAGTGTAGATTGATGGGCAAAAATAGCAATTTTATCCATTTAAAATTAAATCTACAACATAGTGTGCAAAAAGTGAAGGGGGTTGAATAATTTTGAGTGCAACTGTACCTGTAGAATAATTTTACTTGGGTCAAATAAAGAATGGCACTCCCAAGTTTTGTGGAATTTCGAACATCTTCGCAGTTAATTTGACAGTTGAATATTTGTGTTTATTTTATTATTATTATCATATCTATATATTATGGCTACCGAATGTGGCTTAACTTGGATGGAGGAGACGCGTTGCAGCTCCGTAAACACTTGGAAAACAGCAAATGATCCATGTTCTTGTTTTTTTTCCAACTGTAACGTTAAATGTCGATAGTTACCAAGGAATGCAGAAGATAAAATCCGCTATCAAAGAAACGTGCTGGGTGGAGCGCATTCTAGGTTTCGAAAACCACAGAACAGAATGCATTCGAGTAATGTGCAGCCTACGAACAGGTCAGGTAACGTTAGCAAAAACCTCTCAACTAAAACATTTCCGAAATGTTCCAAAACTAAAACCCTAGTGTGTACGAGACCATTAGTTAACCTAAGCTTGATATGACTGGTAACATAGATTCCATACCAATAAGGTTTTTCCTCTACTCTCATCCTAAGGTTAGCTGAGCAGGGTCACAAAGCAGAATTACTGAGCTCGTTTGATAACCTGCACTGAGTAAACACCCAGAACAGCTTTTCTTCAGTCCATGTTCCAGATTTTGGAGGGTTCCGGCTACCGTTAGCTAGCGATTCAAAACAAACGTTGTCGTCACCTTAAATCGGTCAATCCCATTAATTTATTCAATATGAAAATAAAATGCCTCAATTAAAATACAGGGGTGAATCTAAATGCACACTGTCCTAAATATATGTTATATCTCAATCGGTAGCCTACTCATGAATTATATGTTAGCTAAGTAATGGTGCTAAGTAAAAGAGCACAACGAGGTCTGTGGATGCATCTCACGTTAACGTTACTGGTAGCTGATTAGCTTGCCGATAGCTAGCTTGCCGATAGCTAGCTAGCAATGCTATCGTAGTTTACATTCATCAGCATTTTCCAAACATTTATTAAGACCGCAATTATAGAATGATTATTGAACGAGTAAATATATGAGAATGAGTAATGAACATTACTGCCGTGTTAATACACTATTACTCTTGACAATATTCAATTAGATAGCAAGAGAAACTTGTTCCTTCCTTTCATTCAGTGAGTCTTCCTCCAGCGACAGCGCTGCTCTTTGACTGAGTGAAGATTCCATGTCACATGATATGTTGAGGGTAGCAATAACACTATATAGTTCTGTGGCAAGAACCACTAGATGGAGTGCTAGGAGCACCCACGTGTCAGTGTAAAAAAATGCCTACATCGGTCGTTCATATCGGCCACGTCATCCTTGATGACCGATACAGTATGGTCCAGAAACGCAAATATCGGCCCGATATATCGGTCGTATATATCGGTCGGCTGTAATTCATACATCAACATGGGAAAATACACAAATCAAATGAGGGAAAATGGTGTTGAGCTTCATAAGTCAGGGAATGGCTATAAAAAAACAGCTACTCACCTGAAAATGCCCATATCTACCGTTAGGGCAATACTTAAAAAGTTCAAAGCAACTGGAACTGTTGCAAACCTGCCTGGAAGAGGACCCAAGTTTATTTTGCCCCCACGCACAGTGAGCAGGATGGTAAGAGATGCTTAATTGTTTCAACAAACATTTTATAGCCTCCAGCTCTTTGTTCGGCACATTATTTGGTGGCAAATGTTCTCCCCTGCCACTCATGCCTCCAATAGCCACACTTTCTCCTTCACCCCCTTCTCTGTTAGGGAGGTTTGTAAGGCCTTAAAGGACCTAGACCAGGGGTAGGGAACCCCGGTCCTGGAGAGCCGCAGGTCTGCTGGTTTTAGTTGTTACTCCCCACTTAATTGATCAATTAAAGCAGTTGATTACACAGTTAACTCACCTCACCTGGTTTCTTTGGTTTAAGTAGTTTAAGTAATATTTAAGGTGAAAACAAAAACCAACAGACCCTGCAGCTCTCCAGGACCAGGGTTCCCCTACCTAGACCCTGACAACCCCGCCCCCCCTTCCAATATTTTATCTCCTCACCAGTCTGGTTTTAGGAAGCAGCACAGTACATTAACTGCTGCCATGAAAGTGGTAAATGATATTGTGGAAGCCTTGGACGCCAAGAACTATTGTACTGCCCTTTTTATTGATTTATCTAAGGCATTTGATACCGTTTACCACGGCATTTTATGCCAGAGATTGTCAGATATAGGCCTGTCCAACCAAGGTGTTGGTTGGTTCTCAAATTACCTCTCCAAACGTAAGCAATGTGTGCAGTTCAGTGGTCTTTCCTCCAGCTTTCTTAAAGAGATACTGCAGTGCCTTTTCTAAGGCCTTTTTTACCGCTTCAATTTGAACTGGAACTCGTGAGTAGGTGTGGTCATATGACGATGATGCCACGTAGTCATATTATGAATATTCATACGGTCAAGGAGTGAAAGGGTGTGTCTTGCTGAACTGACTCAGCCCCACTGAACCACAGTCTATGCACTGAACTCAATACGCTCTGCTCAGCCCCCTTCCTGCTCTCTCCAGTCCTCACTACTAAACAGACAATAGCTGTACTGCAGGGAGTTTTGAGGTGGAGGAGTTTGAAGTGTAGGAAGAGGATTCCTTCGTGGTGGAAGACTCTCCTCGCGAAGATGAGTTAATTCGAGCCACTGGCAGCAGCAGCCCGCCGCCCCGGCTGTATTGGTTGCGAGGAGAGGACCGGGGATGTAACCAAACGGTAGAGCTAACGTTACCTAGCTAACGGTAGAGCTAACGTTACCTAGTTAGCTTGTTTGTCTGCCTAAAGTAACGTTACTATTGAATACATTCAAATACACAGCAAAACCCAGTCACACAGTTAGTATATTGAACATGGCTGGTTGTAGCGCCCTGATATAGCTCCACTTGGTCCGGAAAGAATTGTTATAATTTATTAGCTAACATTATTCATAAATGATAGCTAAGATAACTAGCTAGCTACCCAAGTTACCAGTTCTCTCTTGACCAAACGGGGCTAAACTCACGATAGACTGCCTTGCATTACCTAACTTATCGATACATTTAGTCTCTCGGCAGATTATGAAAGCTAACAGAGCGGGTGTTGTGCCGAAAAAAGTCCCCCTGCCTAAATTTGTCCCCCCCCCCCCCCCCCCCCCCGCAAAATGCTCCCTGTTATAACTACAAGTATGTGCTTTCTAGGGTACCATCCAGTGACCTAAATATGTAACCATAATAAATGTGAAGTGTCTCAGACTTTGCAAACAAGAGATGGGGGGGGGGGGGGGGATAAATAATATAATACATAAATGTATTACTTGTAAACTATTATGTATTCCAAGTGCTCTCGTAGTTTATTATCGTGGATGTTAAAGCGTAGCCTACATTATGGGTCGCCTATCACTAGTGCCATTCTGAGGTTTGCATTGCGATGTGTTAATCTTAAAACCTAAAATATATACGATCGTTTTTTTTGTGATGTTCTGGTCTTTGCTGAGTGGTAGAAACTGTATAAACACTCATTTTGTCGGAAGAAGAGCGCAGATCGAACTAAATTAAAATATAAGCGGCACTGAGAACAAGCGAATGCACGTTCATCGCGAGGGGGGACACTTCGGCACAACACCTGTTCGTGGCGTTGCACCAAGGAACGATACATCTCTGACTCCTTGGCATAATGCAGGCAAGTTAGCTAAAGATACCAAATAGTAAGACGTAGATGAATAACTCTCTATGTAGCTAGATATAAGTAATATTAATATTAATATCGTAATATTAACGTTAGCAGTAATACAAAGCAATTCACATTTGAACTTGAACTACCTAGTTAGCATTACAAGGGTCTCAGTCTCAAAGAGGGAAAAAAAAAAAAACGTTGGTCTCTGCTTTTATACTACGTGCCCAGCCGAGACAACCCCTAAGACCCACCTCAACTCCACCCATTTTTATGTTAAGGATCTCGTGACGTCACGAATCCCCGGAAACCAGCGTATTGGTAAGCCTACACAAAAACTCAGATAAAACCATTTTGACTAAACATGAGATTTTCGGACATAAACAGTTGTGTATGATCATAATCTAACCCAAAACATCGGTTTTCAACGGGAAAAGTCGGTTTTTGACTGCAGTATCACTTTAATTTCACCAGAGGTGTGCCACAAGGTTCAGTTGTAGGACCCACCCTCTTCACTATTTATGTAAATGATGTGGGTCAAAATATTAATGCATCTGTACATCTTTATGCCGATAACACTATTGCATATTGTTGAACAAGCACTGTTGCCCTGGCATTTGAACATCTGAAGTTGACACTATTCAGTCACACCTGTTCCACCTCAGACTGGTGTTAAATGCAGACAAAACCAAGGCCATGTTCTTCTCTAACAAAAAGATGGCACCGGCTGTTCTTCCCTGCATTAAATCTTATATTGATCATCTTTTAAGGAAATTAAAATTAAAATTAGGCTGTTTTTCCTTTAATGCTATGAAACAGCTTGTTGCTGCCACTTTCTTGCCTCTCCTGGACTATGGGGATGTTTTGTAAACGTCTGAGCTCGCTCTCTTCATCTGTTGGACACTGTCGATCACAGAGCTCTGAGATTCATAACCGGTTGTAAACCCCTCACACACCATTGTACTCTGTATTCTTTAGTCAACTGGTCATCATTACCCATGCACAGAACTTTGCACTGGTATAACTTAATTTACAAATCCATCCTTGGACTGCTGCCCACTTATTTATCCACTTAAGTGTCACGTAAACAGTGCTGCTATAGCCTACGCTGCTGTGGCTTCATCACTCTCTCCATCCCCGCAGTCCGTGCAGAATTTGGTAAAAAGGCCTTCTCCTACTCTGCCCCCCTCAACCTGCAACATGCTACAGCAGGAACTGAAGCTGTCCAGCATGATTCCCCTAGGGGATTTTAAACTACTTTTACGTAATCTGGAGAGAGCGTCTGTGGGGCTGTGCTCTTGTACATAGTATCAGATAAAAAAACGTCTACAACGTAAAAAAAGCCAAGTTACTCACACATAGCCTACATAGCGCTGTCCATAAGTTCTTAATTCCAACTTGCAAAAACTAGGCCTGCCTTTAAAAGTCTTGATATCAAAATGTGGCAAAGTTACAACTAACAATATTGCCTATCGTAGCTCACACTAAATAAACTAGCTCTATTCCAAAGCAATGCTATCCAAACTTTCCTAAATTATTTAATGCAACTTGGCCCTCTGTTTCTTCATCTTTGCATGTGAAGAAATTGTGCCTCATGGAACAACATATGATTTCAATGAATGTTTTTAAGTTGATGAATAATTACACTCCAGAATGGATATGGTTGTACTTTGTTGGCAAGTTTACTTTAGAAAATGTACAGGTTTTAAAATGTTAACTGCTGCTACAGCATTCTTTACAATTCACAAACAGACATTTATATGAAGAAACATCATATACAATAGAGAAAGGGTGATGAATAAAAAAATGCAGATAAAATGAGTAATATTTTTACCTAGAAAATAGCGTACATATAGCATTTTTACAAACCTATCCAGACATGTTTGTGGGTCAGATGGTGGAAAATAAGTAATAGTACCAATTTTCTTAACATAATAGTATTTATGATATTTGCAAACAGAATTTTGTGAACACAAGGATATCTATGCTCTGTAGGACCACACAGGTTTTGATAGAAATCCAAATAAATCAATCAATCAATAATTATAATAATAATAATAATAATAATACATTTTATTCATTCTGTGCTTTTCAAAGACCCAAAGCAGTGGATGCTGACAATTGTTCAAACATGTCCTATAGTGTAGTAATTTTTCTGTTTAATTTCTAAGTGTAACACAGTTTGATGTGGCACATACAGTTTCATTGACCACATTCTCTTGAGATGGTAAGATGAAGAAACACAGGGCCAAGTTGCATTAAATAATTTAGGAAAGTTTGGATAGCATTGCTTTGGAATAGAGCTAGTTTATTTAGTGTGAGCTACGATAGGCAATATTGTTAGTTGTAACATGGCCACATTTTGATATCAAGACTTTTAAAGGCAGGCCTAGTTGGAATTAACAACTTATGGACAGCGCTATGTAGGCTATGCGTGAGTAACTTGGCTTTTTTTACATCGTAGACGGTTTTTTATCTGATATCACTTATCTTTTTATAGCTAACTAATGATGAATAATGCATGAAGATAAACACGGAGAGAGACATGCATTCCAAAGAAATGTATGCATTCGCGTAAACATAACGCCCTCTATTGACAAGAATGAGAACAGCTATCCTATTACAGACAGCACACAATTACATGAAGTTTGTAGATGAGCAGTATTTAATGTGTAATGAAATACAATGAACAGCACCACCTGAGCTATGGATCATGAAGAAGCATGTAAATTAATGAACCAAGTCTACATGGAGACATACATGCATAATGGGCTAAACGCAAACACATTCTAGCTGAAAGACATACAGCCTAAATAGCTAGTACAGCCTAAATAGTTTGCATCAGAAAAATATGGAAATACAGTTTTAAAATAGGGCTATTAGTATTCTATGAAATACATTTAACGTTAGGCTATTCAACACTGGATTGCCGGATGCGTAACTCCAACCTTCCATGTGTGGGCTACGAGCTAGCGAGCGAGCTAGTGAGTTTCTGCACAGCAGTTTTTTTTTTTAGAGCATAACATTTGGTGAGAATCGGTCAATAGGGGGCGCTACAGTAATGAATCAAACCTTTGAGTATTTCAACAAGGCTATTTGTCATTCTGTTTGAACTACTGTCATAACCTTCATATGTTATTACATGCCTCTACTTGTGGAAAAAAATTTGCCTCAATCAAACATGATGTGCAACATATTGAATTTACACCATTTTGAATAATGTGAAAGACCTTTAAAATCTATCTCCTCCTCAGCAGTTGGACCAAATTGCATGAAACATGGTACGCAGCCTCTATGAATGAAAATCTTGAAGTTATATAAACCAAGTTTCTACATAAAAAACCTTGGCCGCAGCAAGCCAATAAAAACGAATGTGGGCGTGGCTTATCACAAAAATGCTAATAACTTTTGAACGCAATGTCTGATCAGCACAAGACTTTACTGTTGTTTTCAGTATGACACTCAAAGGATGTCTGTCCAATATCGTTTGGTTTGATCAGTAGATGGCTCTGTTGCAGTGTACAATGTGAAAATGGCCATAACTCATGAACCACATGACCAAATAACTTGCAATTTCAGTGGCACGGTCGGGGTCAAAAATACAGACAAGCCATTGATGAAAGTTCAAAGAATATGGCCGCCATCAGCCAATCAGATTTTAGCACTCATTACACAGACTTACTGCAGGCCAATCAACTTGAAACTTGGTAGACATGTACTACTAGTAAGCCTGTACTAGGGTCTAACATTTTCTCAGGATCGGTCAATAGGGGGCCCTACAGTAATTAATCGAACCTTTGAGTATTTCAACAAGGCTATTTCTCATTCTGTTTGAACTACTGTCATAACTTTTATATGTTATTACACACCTCTACTTGAGAAAAAAATTTGCTTCAATCAAACATGATGTCCAACATATTGGATTTCCGCCATTTTGAATAATGTAAAAGACCTTTAAAATCTATGTCCTCCTCAGCAGTTTGACCACATTGAATGAAATATGGTATGCAGCCTCTATGAACGAAAATCCTCAGAGTTTCAGAATCTTTACATTCCAACATTCATCAGTCAGGTGTTTTGTGTCATTCATTACAGCCTGACAATCACATGACTGCATTTGTGGGAAAATTTGCGCAATGCTGCTTGGACCCCGTTAATTGCCGCTCGCGGCTATATTTATTATTATTATTATTATTATAATTAAAAGTGTTTGCAGTAAGCTACATTATCAGCAGAGTAACGTAGACTAGAGCCACATTCGGAGGCTATCTATTTATTTATAAGTGACTAACCATGAATCATATAGGTTTGGGGAATTGGCGGTTTAAAAATCCGATCGCTTAAAGGCTTGCAGTTTAAAAGAGGCTATCCTCAATTTTTAATGTAGGCTATTATCGTAAATTCTTAATTTTCCTCGTAGTTAATTTTATGGTGACCTTGTGTTATGAGCGAAAAGGATAAAGTGAACAGAGCTGAAGTGAAGAAATAAATTAATAAATAAATGTTGGCCGAGGCAAGGGGTTTCCACAGTCAGTCAGTCATGACCGCAAGAGCAGAGCGTAACACCCTCCCCAAACCAGACAAAAGCGAGCGTCCGGTTTGGGGAGGGTGTGATATAATACAAGTGAAACATTGAACAGTTAATATTGTAAACCTCTTTTGCCTTTGCAATAAAAATACGTTAATGTGTCAATGTGAAAATAATAACAGTCTAAGAAATGAAAAGTACTTAACAGTTGCACATTGTTTTTGTGGAAAATACACGTGCCCTGCTGGGCTCAAACCCACTATCCACTGTGTGAGAGGCTGCAGTCTTAACCACTAAGCCACAGTAACTGCTTGGAAAGCATGAAGCCATTAGCTATATTAACATTAAAAAACATTAGTATGAAGCGTTTTTATTGGACGATAAGCTTGATGAGCAGGTATACGGACCATACCCTCAAATAATAATTCTCCCCATTGGATAACATCGCGACGGAGGCAGGCAGTTTGGCAGGAAAAATGGGAAGAAGAAGAAGAAGAATAAGAAGAAGAAGCGGAAGAGGAAGGAGAAAAAACGGCAAAATAACCCAAGTTTGGGGCTTTATTGTGTGGATGTGTGAAGTTGTGTCTGAATGCTGTGTGGTTACATGAGGTCAGAACATACAGAAGTTCATGTTTTTAAGGGCTGTGTGTCTATGGTCATTGTGGTTACTTCTGTAGGAAACCCTGAAAAGTGCCAAACTCTCGGTGCTGTATAGGTATGGGGCATGGCCCGCCAAGCTGTAACTTGGCGGATGGCATACCTGCCATCCCAATTTAAAATCTGACTACCACTTTGCCACTTTTGCACTTATCACTTTTATGATGTGTTCTATTTTGTCTCTGTATTGAATGTCCTGTCTGTAACTTTGTATTGTATTGCTGTTGTTGTCTTGACCAGGACTCTCTTGAGAATGAGACCCCGTGTCTCAATGAGATTCCCTGTCTAAATAAAGGTTAAATAAAAAAAATTCCACAAGGATCACTGTTGGTGAATTACAGAGGAAAGCAGCATCTTGGGGTCATCAAGTCTCCAAAACTACCATTAGACGTCACCCTCCATGCCAACAAATTATTTGGAAGGCATGCCAGAAAAAAGCCTTTCCTGTCATTTCACCACAAACGTAAGCGCCTGGAGTTTGCTAAACGCTATTGGAACTTTGACTGGAACCATGTTCTATGGTCAGATGTAACAAAAAATTTTGCTTTTCAGCAACCAACAATCAAGGTGGGTCTGGCGTAAAAAGAAGGATGGCTATACCGAAAATAACCTGATCCCCCACTGTTAAGTATGGTGGAGGTTCTGTGATGTTGTGGGCTGTTTTTCCTCCAAAGGCCCTGGGAACCTTGTTAGGGTACATGAACTCCATGAAATACCAGGAAATTTTAAATCTGAATCTGGCTGCCTCTGCCAGGAAACTCAACCTGGGTTGTCGTTGGATCTTCCAGCAGGACAATGATCCAAAAGATAAGTCCAAATCAACACAAATATGGTTAACTGAACACAAAATCAAGCTTCTGTCATGGCCATCTCAGTCCACTGACCTAAACCCCATTGAAAACCTGTGGGCTGAGCTGAAGAGGAGTGCACAAGAGAGGACCTAGGACTCTGGATGATCTGGAGAGATTCTGTAAAAAGGAATGGTCTCAGATTCTTTGTTCTGTATTCTCCAACCATATTACGTTACGGGAGAAGACTCAGTGCTGTTTTATTGGCAAATGGAGGTTGTACAAAGTATTAAATGCAGGGGTGACAATAATTGTGGCACACGTGGTTTTGTTAAAAATAATTATTTCTTGATGAGGGATTTTGTTTTCTCAGAATAAATTTACTTCAATTAAAGGTTGGATTTTTCTCATTTTTTCAGTGTGAGATTAAAGGGGACTGTAAAGGTAAATCCGTAATTTGCTTCAGACTACATTATATGGGGTTGTAATCAGATGTATTAAGCATCAGCAACAGTATGAGATTTCAATTTCATTGCAATCTCGATCTATATCCATCTATCTATTTCCATCTATTCCGATCTGGGGATTAAATGGGTGGAGTTCAAATTATTACTGGGCTCAGTCCTATTGGGCACAGGTCCTTCAGGACGCCATGGAGGACCTGGCGTAATGGCCAATAAATGTTTTAATGTCATGGCATATCTCCTCCCATAGTTGGAGGCAAATAAAACTGTCCCACTAACATTAAACAGCCTATTTGAGTCTGAGCAAAACAATCGTTTGCTATAGAGAACCTTTGTCTGCGTTATCGATAGTTTTGTAATCCTTAGCTGTAGTTATTTTGATATTTTTCAGTTCTTAATCCCTGTACCAACATTATCCCTCTCCTTATTCAACCCGCTATTTAATTTCTCCCACCTTCTCTACCCCTTCGTGGTGGTGCTACCTAGCTGTCTAGTTAGCAAGGCTACTTTAGCCATAGAGAGTTATAACTTAGTTGTCGTTATCGCCTCCGTTTGCATTGCAAGCATGCCGCATATACCCCATGTATACCCCATACTCCCTGGATGCACAGAGGATGAGGTCGAGGGTAATGCTACGTGTAATTATAGATGCTGAAATTCGTAAGAAATGGGTGGCGTTTTTGGAAAGCTAACGTTATTGCTAAAATGCACAAGCTCAGCACAAACCCCCGCTTGTGCAGCGACCATTTCACAAAACTGGACAGCTTTCAGAATTATAACAATTTGGCTTGGCTAAATTCCTCAAACTTGTTGCTGGGGTTGTGCCCTCTCTACCCCCTTTTCCTATCGGGGATCATCCTCTCCCTCCCCCGACGACCATCGCCGGGCAGATGAACCTGCTGCAACCGGTAAGTTGCTAGCTTGGACTGCTGCTAATTTACTGAAGCTGGTAGGCGTAATGTTAGCTATCTTCTCGATAAATAATAGAGTAGTCTGCTGCTCAGGTAATATGTTTGATATAGTTCCCATTGTAATGTAGCCCATTGTTTCCGACATTCCTTCATGGATACGTACGCTATCTAGCTAGGTTAGGTTAGCTGTGGGCGTTTTCTGACAATTGCTGCAAATATAAAGTGGAGACTAAGCGCGTTCATGTGAAAACATTTACGATTTCATCTGGACGCTCTGATTTGTCTTGAGAAACTCGTAGTACATGGTTTTGGTAAATAAGAGAAAAAACTTACACGGAGAAAAACAGTAACATATGTGAGGTGTTCTATAGAACCAGACTTTTGAACGTTTGGAGGCTAACGTTATAGCCAGCTTGTAACCAGTCACACAATATACTGCTTTTGCGGCGACAAGCTAATGAGTTATTCGGTTTAATCTCATTTTACTTGAAAAATGTCTTGGCTTCCATTATCTGCGTGTCTTGATGTCAAATCCAAGGTGAAACTATAGTTTTGAAGCATTTAAACGTAAAATGACAAGCTAACACCGGAGTTTTGTTTTTTGGGTTAGGAGACCCAGCCAAGTTTCTCTCCAGTAACGTTAACGTTTTTCTCAAAAATATGGTTTGATTGCATTCCAAATATAATAGCCAAGCCTATAATAGACATAACTCGCTTGATATTTGGATTCGAGAGATCATTAGAAAGCTTACATCCTTCAGGTAGTATATAAGCCCAATATGTTACATATTTAGTGCGGATTCTACGCAAAATTTGCTACATGCGGCCCCAGGTCCGGTAAATATGTTATAATAGCTAGCTAATTTTAGTTGATTAAGTGATACACTTCCTGAGCATTTCACAGCAGCCTGCCAAATTTAATCAACCATGGATGCAGAATGCGAGTATGATCCAATCCATGTGCCTGCAAGGGGAAGGCGGGGGTAACGGCGTGGTCCCAACCACGCCCACACAATAGTCATTGATATTACTTTGAATAGATATTTGATGGATATGTAGTGGATATATCCCTCTGTGAAAATTTATAGTTATTTTAACTACTTTCCAGCCCCTTTACAATCCCTTTAAGGGCCCATCAACAGTAAAGAAATGCATGCAAATTTCCCATAGACTTCCATAACCGAATATCAGAATTGCACCAAATGTTGCACAGATACTCTATGATACATGTTCCATTAAACCATAGAGCCATTTTTTGCTATCTTGCATACTTTTGAAATTACAGCCTACTGTTTTTTGATTGGCTGCGGCCGTTGTCATGGCAACATATTAATCAAAATTCGCTCTATGGTTCAGTGCGGAATTTACTGATGTACCACCTGATGAAGTTTCATGAAAATCCATTAAAGCATGACAGAGTTCCATTTGTTTTGCTGTAGCACCATTTTACATTGAAGTCTATGGGAAATTTGCATGCATTTCTTTTCTGTTGATGGGCCCTTAAGCCAATTCACCAAACGGTGAATTTTTTATAACCCTTTTTACTCATCTTTACCAAAGGTGCGAATAATTGTGGAGGGCACTGTATATGTGTGTGTGTGTGTGTGTGTGTGTGTGTGTGTGTGTGTGTGTGTGTGTGTGTGTGTGTGCGCGCGTGTGCATTACACATATACATTAGGTACATTATACACCGATCAGCCACAACATTAAAACCACTGACAGGTGACGTGAATAATATTGATTATCTCGTTGTTATTTTAGTTCTGTACTCTAGCACTTTGAAAGGACACAATGACAATGAGGTTGAAGTGCAGACTGTCAGCTTTAATTTGAGGGTATTTTCATCCATATCGGATGAACCGTTTAGAAATTATAGTAATTATATTACATTTTTGGGCATCAAAAAATATTGGACAGTTTAACAACGTAGAATAAAGTAAAGTAATAATTTTTTTATATTTGGTCACATGTCCTTTGCATGCCATGACTTCCTGATGTCTGTGACCCAACAATATCAAAAGTAAAATATCAATATCATATTTTCTGGTACTCCTACAAGCGATACTATCACCTCTCTGCATTTAAATGGATCGCTATGGGAATTGGGGGGTGGGACTAGATTTAGCTGTAAATTACACTGGAACAGTATAGAGCACATGGTTGCTTAAATGGCTCTAATTCATCAAGGGTCTGACGTATGAAACAAGCCTCAAACCATCACTCTGCTCTCAGAAATACAGTAGATATGGATGGATAACTTGAAGGGTTTCTTCTCCTGACTTATTTTTCCATAGAGTTCAATAGGAAAAATTGCCAGAAGAAACAACCCTTAAAGCGATCCATTCATATCTACTGCATATCTGTCAGCAGAGTGATGGTTTGAGGCTCGTTTGATACCTCAGACGCTTGCTGACTGACAGCCATTTTACCAACCATGTATTCCATATTGTTCCAGCATAATTTACAGCTAAATCTAGTCCCACCCCCCAATTCCCATATGCAGATCCATTCAAATGCAGAGACGTTATAGTATCGCTTGTAAGAGTACCAGAAAATAAGATATCAAGAGTCTTTTGATGTTGTTGAAGTCATGGCATGCAAAGGATACGCATCATTTAAAATTATTACTTTATTCTACATTATGTTAAACTGTCCAATATTTTTTGATGCCCAAAAATGGGGGGGACTATGTACAAAAGGTTCTATAATTTCTAAACGGTTCATCCAATATGGATGAAAATACCCTCAAATTAAAGCTGACAGTCTGCACTTCAACCTCATTGTCATTGTATCCTTTCAAACTCAGTGCTAATGTACAGAACCAAAATAACAACGAGAAAATCATTGTTATTCACTTCAACTGTCAGTGGTTTTAATGTTGTGGCTGACTGATGTATATGCTCTATTTATCAACGTTCAATAACTAATTGGCACATTTATTTGCCCATTTACCTTGTTTAGCGACTGTAATATTGTTCAGAAAACACTATCAAACATCTTGAAATGTTGGGATAAACAACATAGGCAGAAAACGAACCCTGTTGTGACGTAGTCCAAATGCATTTCATTTTGCACACTTCAACATCAGTAACTTTATAGCTTTAATTAGCTACATGTTTGATGGCATATTTAATATTTAACTAGCTGGCTAGCTACCTTGCATTGCTCCTAAATTAGTTATACTACAAGTGCCACTGTAACACTACGTTGTTTTCGTTTTATTATTAGCCAATATAATATAATCCAGTGGTAGCCACTGTAGGGCTTGGGAGTTGCATGCAGCTCACAGAGCTTTAATTGTTAGCTTGTTACGACTTTTCCATTTTCTACATCTGATGCAGGCAAGCATGCACTCTCCTCTGAAGCATGTGATGTCACCAGCTGCTGCTTTTCATCTCACCGCAGACTGCACTGGTATGGTTGAGATTTGATCTCAGACCATGGAGCCCATCCATGCACTAGAACAAAGCCTTAACAAGATGTGGCTTCCTACAGATGTGAAAATTAAGGAATCTCACCAGAACCTCCTCATACTCAGGGTCTTCCTGATTGTCATCCTCGTTCTCATCCTCGTCCTCATCTGGCTCAGGAAGGTCTTCCTCATCGTCCAGCTCAGCCAGCAGTGTGTTGGCACGGCAACTGTCCAGGAAGTCTACAGTAGGGCGAGGCAGAATTGGTGAGGATGTTGCATGGGTGCAGGAGCAATGGCATCTTAATTTTAAAACATGTAAGGGATGAGGGAAGGTGTGGGGAGGGTAGTTAATGGGTCAAACAAATCTTGAGGAGGTGGTATTAAGCAAGATGAATGTTAAGAGTGTACGTGTGGGGAGGAGGGGGGTGGGAAGGGAGTAATTGAAATAGTTGGTATAATTCTAATATAGCCTACCATAGAGGGAAAACTCAGCCTCCTGACCTGTGTCGCTCTCACTAGAAGTGGAGGTCAGGCTGGTCGTCAGCGTGTTACTGAGCAACTGGCCAACGGATAAACCTGTGGTTGCCGTGGCTACATTATTGCTGCTGGTTACTATGGAAGTGGACATTGTAACGGTGGAGGTGGTACCAGTGGTTGTGAGGTTAGGAAAGCTCTGAGCACCCATGAGAGGAGAAGCTGCAAACAAAACCGAAAATGCCATTAGTTTTCAAACAGAAAAAAGCCAGTATTAAAACTGAATTAAACAAAACCTGCATGCTCTGCCACAACACACTGCTTCTACATTCAAGCCTTCAACGAGTACCTTAGGACCACAGGGAATAAATGCCGCTTTAAACATCATACTGCATCAAACACTGTTAGTTGGAGCTTGTATGTGCACACGTTCAGATAAGGGGCGTGTCACAGCAATGGTGCAGGTTGTGGTAGGATACTCTTAGCTGAGCACAGACTCTGGGAGAAAAAAGGGCGGGGCAGCCAGGAGGCACACAGAGGGCAGATAGCTGTGCATGACCTTTATCCAACCCTTTCATGACTGTCCCAGCTGCTTCCTGAGCTTTATCTGTTCCCACTGTGGGGTGAGCCCATGTCAATTCAACACACTTTTTGACTGCATCGACACAGATTTTAATGAGATTTCGCATGCTGATTTGGTCTTATAAGAAACCCCTGGAACCAAACTTACACTTGTCCCAGATTGTTAATCTCTGAGATTTGGGCTAACAAAGTTTGGGCTAATGAGCACGCACCCATGACTTTGACTTTCTCCATCTCCATTACTATAGGTTATAGAGAAATTATTCTTATATCATATTAAAGGTATCTTCCAACTCCATCTTTTATCCATGTACTATATTCAGAAAAAAATGTAAGATAAGAGTTAGGATTGATTATATTCTTAACAAGAAATGGCCCATTGGAAAAACAACCAAAAGCAAATATGAAAAAGAAAAGCAAAATGGATTTTAAAAGGTACCACAGAAGATACCCACTTGGAGTTTCAACACAAACTACAGAAATATAGAAAACCAAAACCCAAGGAGATCATCAAAACTTGGAAAATCTGACATGGAAGAAACAGTCTCAGCCTCAAGGCAAAATCTCTACATATGAAGCCCAAATCCTGAAAATCTTAGAATACAAACTGACCGGATGCAAACCAAATGAAAACACATCATCCACTTAGGGAGAGCAGGAATCATCATCCAATAGAGAGAGCAATAAAACTGCTTGAAAAACTCAAAAAAGATATGAAATAGAATGACTTGGCAAAAAAAAAACAATAATGCTCTAGCACTACACTCAATTTGTGCTCCTTCAGAGCCTTTAATGCAATGACTGTGTCTGTGCTTGACATTGCGTATGTCAATCCAGTTGCCGTCACCGGTTCAACCACCACTCGCACATCTTGCCTGAGGCAAGTAAAAAAAAGCATTTGGGCAAGTGGGCTTTACTTTGTGGTTGCCTGATCTGGCAAGTGGTTTTTAAGTAAAATATTTTTCAGTGTGCTTTCAAACTGCGACCAATCTCTCTTAAATTTATGGTAATGAGATGTAATTTATGACGTAGAACTTCCAGCACCACACTACTCGCATTGTGTCGCATTTTGGTTGTAATTTGCAACGTGGAAACATATTTCATATGAACAAGGCAGTGTTTTTAATTTATGTTAGGGAGATCACGTTTGAAGATTATGGTTTATTTTTAGGGGTTTTCAGCGAATAAGGCCAGCCGTGTGAAAAAATTGTGCTATACATTTTCTTATTTCATAAATGAAATCCTCTTCGCCTAATCATGACTTTGCTCTGTGGCAATTCTTCACAATGAATTAATTTTCTTTTAAGTAGAAACAGTGTGCTAATAATATTATAAATGATAAAATAGTAGATGTTTAAATGCTACCACCATTAAACTCCATTCAATAAAATGTTAAAATGAAAATAAAATAACCAGAAAAATGTTTCACATGGCATCATCCGGTTTTATTTTTGGGAAAGTGAGCTCAAATTCGGGCAAGTAGATTACCTGCTCTACTCGCCCGAACGGCAAGTGCCTTTGGCATGTTACACAGTACAGCAACAACATGAGGAATTAGTGATATGAAACCATGTAATACTACTTCAGATAACTAATGATATCTCAGCAACCACTCAAAAAGCCAAGACCAAATTCTGGAGGTGTTGACGGGATTATAACCTAAATTTGATGAAAATGTTAGCCATTTTAAAATATAGGTTTTGTCACAGATCATTTTTTAAGAATATAATCATTCCTAACTGTTTTACCTTTAATATTTTGCTGAATATAGCATATGAATAAAAGATAGAGCTGGAGGATACCTTTAATATGATATAAGAACCATTTCTGATGATCGTAATGGAGATACAGCAAGTCAAATGGGTACGGGCACATTAGCCCAAACTTTGTTAGCCCAAATCTCCCAGATTAACAATCTGGGACAAGTGTAAGTTTGGTTCCAGGGGTTTCTTATAAAACCAAATCCGCATGCCAAATCTCATTCAAATCCGTGTTGATGCGGCCAAAAAGCGTGTTGAATTGACATGGACCCCCCCTGTGGGGATTTTAGTAATGTCACTGCATGTGCTCTGTTATTGCACTAGCCGACACCCCTGACAACAACGTTGACAATTTTACGGGGAGTAGGCTAACAGGCTAACTAATAATAATAATAAATATAATTTTATGTGTGCCCACCCCCCCACCCCCTCCCAGATGATCGGATTGGGTATTGGCTATCTCTGATGATGACGATAGGACGATCTGAAATGAGACGATTGCCCAACCCTAATGCATACTCTCCATATTAAACAGAAGTGATGTTCTTCCCAACTATGTCATCTGGAAATTCTTTTACAACTTTTATGAGAAGTAGTACAATCTTGCTTTGAGCATTTAAATTATTGCAAATAGTCAAAACATTTTATGTGTGAATCTTTCCCTTTAACTGCACAGAACTGATGGTCTTTATTGTGTGTGCAGTGAGTTTTGCTGGCTGATGACAACCATTTCAAACCAGCCAAGAGGTAAACTGTGCATACAGATTAAAACCACAGAGCTCAGAGAGGAAGCAGCCATGCCCACCAAGCTGAGAGTGCAGGAAGTAGTCGTGCCCACTGGGGTGTGTGTGTTAGCACAAGGCGGGGTACTCACTGGCAGTGCTCATGACGTTGCGGCCCAGGGTGTTAGTGTTGTTGTCGCTGCTGGAGCGGCTCAGGTTCATGTTGTTGGTGGCGTTCGTGCGGGACATGTTGGGCGCTCGGCGCACAAACGACTCCATGAGGCTGGCCTCACGGGAAGAGAGGTTGGGCACACTGGCGCTGGAGCTCATGGGCGCGCCCGCAGCGAGCAAGGAGCTGACCGACAGCCGGGCGCTGGCCGCCGAGCACAGGGGCCTCTGGGAAGGCGTGTCCTTGCTGGAGGACTCCGAGACCGAGCTGACGTCCGGCGAGCTCACGCTGACTAGTCCCATGGAGATGGCTGCAGGGTCGGCGGCTGGCCGGAGAGTGCCGTCCGGCTTGCGCTCGGCACTGTCGCCAGCCGTGTCGGCCGTTAATGTACTGGTGCTGGAGGCTGAGCCTGCCTCCGCCGAGGACAGCACCACTATGGGCTCCTGGGTCTCTGCACCTGGGGCCACCCCCGCGGGCCCGCCCCCCTGCTCCAGCAGGCCCTCGGCCCGCCGCTCCAGCTTGGCGGAGCTCAGACTGATATCGCTGCTGCTGGCCACGCTACACACGGAGCTGCTACTGCCCTTCCGGCTGGAGGAGCTGGCCCCCGCCCCCGAGGAGGAGCCCCCCTTGTCTGGACAGTTATTTTTCCCCAGGCTGCTCCAGGACTGCGCTGTGCCTGAAACAGTGGATGAGACAGGTTTGGGTGACGGCGCAGACTCAGGGTCGTACCCTGCCGCAAGCTTGAGGTCAAATTTTCCTTCTGCACCCATACGGTAAGAGTTTGAGCCACCAGCATCCCAGGTGACATCAATCCACCCTGGAAAGGGACATGAGTTTGTGAGACCCAGCAGAGAGCAGACAGCAGCAAGTCAAGACAGCAGTACTGCTCCACACTGGACCAGACACATCTTTTACAAACAGAACTCAGCTTTGGAGCCAGAATCAAGCACGCATATTTATATTTCTGAATTTTAAACAAAATCTTCTGGTCCAGGTGAATCAATGAGAAAGAAACATGAGTTACAGAAAATGACAAAAAAGGGGGAAAATAAATAAACAAAAAGCCAAATAGAATTTTTTTTGCAAACAGAAAGCTAAAAGCCACTTAGAAAGAAACTGAAGGATAATTCTGTCGATGTACATATACAATAGCAATGGAGTCCATAAAAAGTGCTTGCAAATTGTGACATCAACATGCACTTAGCTGATTGATGGAGACATTTGGTTAAAAGTGTTTTACACATTGCAATGTGACTGCCCAAAGACCCAGCTGCAATGTAGAAAATGCTTATATATAAATATAGAAAATGTTACCTGTTAAGCTGTGGGTGAAGGGGGTGGGGGCAGGGTGAAAGCACCTCAAAATATAAAACTAATAATAAGAAAAAGTGACAGTTTTCCAGTTTAGTAAAATAAATATTTGAAAGATAAAATAGTGATTTATGAAATAACCCTTGAGGAAAATGAGTAACATAACGCAGTCAGACAAACACTGATAGACTGAAATCCGAGGGACAGTTACTGATTAACCACTCTGAAATCTTGATTATGTTTTCTGCTTCTCAAAAATGGTGTCCTATTTCAACAAGATGGCAGACACTGTGGCACAATAAAATCTCAAATAAGCAATGCTCAGGACAGTATGAACATGATCAGATGTGTGACCATGTGGAGAATAAAACCCTGCATGTTTCCCCCAGTCACCACATCCATCTCATACTTTTCTCTCATTGTGTCTATTATATTAGGCTGGACAGAACTTAACCCCCACCAAGACTCCTCAAAGCATGCAAATGCACTTGATGGTCACAATTTGTGCTTTTCCTCACTGCCTGCCTGCTACTGACTCCATTGATCTTGATAATACTTATTGAGCCCCACCCCATTGGCTCAGAGATGTAATACATTCCTGCTCTATAAGCAAACACAGGAGCAATTTGACCCTTTATTAGTCATCTGCTCTTAGCCTGGATTGGTGAGGTGGGGAATGGACCAGACTATACTGGTCAATTCTCCAGTAAAGCCCAGGGGACACTGCTACCAAAAGCAAATGGGGGTGGGGGGGCAGACTAACAAAAATCTCGAAGAATTGGCTCCTTCACAAATCCCTGCACTACATTCTTATCAAGGAGTTAGCTAGAATGGCCTGGGACATTGAGTATTACGTAATCATTAGAAATATGGACTTTTACATCCTAAGAGGGGAATGCTGCATGTGCAAGCTTCACGTCACCAGCTACACACACACACACACATAGTTCAGTCAGGGGGCTCACCATTGTGGGCCTCCCCCGTGACTGTGCCCTCCCCTGCCGGGTTGCCGTCCTGGTCCCTCCACTTCCAATCGATGCCGCGCACCACACGTGCTCCGGGTACGATGTACTTCATCACCTGGGAGCGGAAGAGGCGCCTCTGCCTGCGCAGATTGGCTTCCGCCTCCTTAACAGCTTTCCCTGTGTGTGTGTGGGGGAGGGGGGATTCATATCAGCCACACACATCCTCAAAGCACCGCCCTTTCTACGCAACTTTGGCGACTCCGATACGCCCAGGTGACAAGGTGTTAACTGTAATGCATTCTGCAAATGCTGTTACTGCTTTCTCCCAGTGCAGAGTGCTTTTTGTGAAATTGACCATTAATAGGCAAAATCAATAGGCTGAAACTAGTTACCAAATAGGTTTCTGCCATATTAGCAATCATTTAAAAAATTGCACAAATGAAACAGCAAACCATTATGCCACTGTTATGAGAGTAAGCCATAATCAATAGCTCAAAAACAGTCCCTTTATTTTATTTTATTGTGGGTTTCATAAACAGGCCTGCTTGTACCTCTAAACAAAAGAGTATAAATGACAAAACGTAAAATTATGGTAAATTTTTACATTTGCTAACAAAAGCCCCTTTCACATATGGAACCCATAACATTGCTGGGTTCAATTATCCAGGTTAGGTTGTGGTTTTCCCCATTCACACATACAGTGCCCTCCACAATTATTGGCACCCCAGGTAAAGATGAGTAAAAAGGTGCAAAAAATTTATAAATTTATAAAAAATTCACCGTTTGGTGAATTAGCTTAATCTCACACTGAAAAAATTAGAAAAATCCAACCTTTAATTGAAGTAAATTTATTCTGAGAAAAAGAAATAATTATTTTTAACAAAAACACATACACCACAATTATTGGCACCCCTAGAAATTCTTATGAACAAAATGTAACTGAAGTATTTTTTCCATTTATATTTTACTTTTTAAAGTAGATCAGAGAGTTTAGGAATTTTCAAGCGGTAATCCATGAATTCCTGTTTCACTGGGGTATAAATATAGGTGACACAGAGGCCATATTCCCTTATTCATACATCAACATGGGAAAGACAAGAGAACACACAAATCAAATGAGGGAAAAGTGTGTTGAGCTTCATAAGTCAGGGAATGGCTATAAAATAAATTGCTACTCACCTGAAAATGCCCATATCTACCGTTAGGGCAATACTTAAAAAGGTCAAAGCAACGGGAACTGTTACAAACATGCCTGGAAGAGAACCCAAGTTTATTTCGCCCCCACGCACAGTGAGGAGGATGGTAAGAGGCAAAGAAAATCCCCAAGGATCACTGTTGGAGAATTACAGAGGAAAGTAGCATCTTGGGGTCATCAAGTCTCCAAAACAACCATTAGACGTCACCTCCATGCCAACAAATTATTTGGAAGGTATGCCAGAAAAAAGCCTTTCCTGTCATTTCACCACAAACATAAGCGGCCTGCAGTTTGCTAAACACTACTGGAACTGTGTTCTATGGTCATATGAAATAAAAATGGAGCTTTTCGGCAACCAACATACATCCAAATCAACACAAAAATGGTTAACTGAAGAAAAAAATCAAGCTTCTGCTATGGCCATCTCAGTCCACCGACCTAAACCCCATTGAAAACCTGTGGGCTGAGCTGAAGAAGAGAGTGCACAATAAAGGACCTAGGACTCTGGATGATCTGGAGAGATTCTGTAAAGAGGAATGGTCTCAGATTCCTTGCTCTGTATTCTCCAACCTTATTAGATGTTACGAGAGAAGACTCAGTGCTGTTCTATTGGCAAAGTGGGGTTGTACAAAGTATTAAATGCAGGGGTACCAATAATTGTGGCACACGTGGTTTTGTTAAAAAGAATTATTTCTTGATTATTTCTTTATTTCTCAGAATAAATTAACTTCAATTAAAGGTTGGATTTTTCTCATTTTTTCAGTGTGAGTTTAAGCTAATTCACCAAACAGTGAATTTTTTATAACCCTTTACTCATCTTCACCAGGGTTGCCAATAATTGTGGACGGCAGTGTAGGTCTCTCGTATAAAAAATATCCATGTCGAGCCTGTTCACACATGACATGACTGGATAGATTAGACAAGGCACTTGGCAGGATGTCACCCAAAGCAATGCAGGACAATTAATGTTAACATTACATTAGTTTGTCTTTAAAATAGCCAGATATTTAGCTGAATAATAGTTTGGCAGAGATAAATCCTACCAGCAATGTTTTACAATAGGCTAACTTATGTATCTTTATGCAATATAACTATTATATGACCACAAAAAGGTAACGTTAAGAACGGACGCATGGTCTATGACAGGGGTACTCAAATACTAATCTTAAAGGTCCACAAATAAAATTTTCAGTAAGACAAAAGTCTGTTTATTAAGGTCAGTCAAGCCTTTAAATTAAAATAAAAAATAAAATAGGCCTACTTATATGCTGAGTTGTTTTTGATAAAATGCAAAAAAAAAAAAAAGGATACCACCGAAGCAATGCAGGACAATTAATTTTAAGGTTACGTTAGTTCGTCTTTAAAACAACTACATATATTTCGCTGAATAATACAAACCCCAATTCCAAAAAAGTTGGGACAGTATGTAAAATGTACATAAAAAGCAGAAAGCAGTGATTTGTAAATTCTTTTACATATATTTAATTGAAAATACAAATCAACTTTATTTTTGTAAATATACGCTAATTCGAATTAGATGCCTGCGACACGTTCCAAAAAAGTTGGGACAGGGGCCAAAAGAAAAAAGACTGGGAAGTTACCCGTTCGGAACATTCCACAGGTAAACAGGTGATGCTATCATGACTGGGTATAAAAAGATATCAAAAGACTCTTGATAACTTATTTTCAGGTACTCTTACAAGTGATATATACAGTGGTGTTAAAAAAAATAGCAGTACAACATCAGTAACCTGATGAACCACTGTTATTAGTACTAGTGATATTTCTGCATGGCAAATAATTTACTTGTAGATGTAGTAGTGTAACAGAAAAACAAGACCCAACTGTCATGACATGCACGCTGCTTGTTCTGAGTAATTGACTCATTCATTGAAAGGGGCTTGTTCAAAATAATAGCAGTGTGGAGTTCAATTAGAGAATTCATTCATTCTGTGAAAAAAAACAGGTCAAACAACTTCTGTGGTAAACAGGTATTCCACAGGTAAACAGGTGATGCCATCATGATTCTGTATAAAAGGTTATTAAAAGACTCATGATATCTTATTTCCAGGTACTCTTAGAAGCAATACTATAACCTCCCTGCATTTGAATGGATCTCTATGGGAATTGAGGGGTGGGACTAGATTAAGCTGTAAATCACATGGGAATATAATGGAACCCATGGTTGGCTAAATGGCTGTAAGTCATCAAGGGTCTGAGGTACCAAATGAGCCTCAAACCATCACTCTGCTGCCAGATATGCAGTAGATATGGATGGATCACGTGAAGGGTTGTTTCTCCTGACTTGATTGTAGGTCACAATTTTTCCAGATCTTCTGTTTGCATTTCATGGTATGAACAAGATTCTTTGTGCAGTTAAGACCCAGGTCCGCTGATCTACTTACCACAAATGATTTCATAAATTGGGGAATATATGGGGCTCAAGACCTCCTGCCTCGAGTACGCGGAGCTCAATCTCTTTTAGCCGTTAGTTTTGTTAGCCAAATAACATTGATTTACTGGGGGCTTTCAGAACACTAGATGGCGACATTGAGCACGTAGGAGAAAAGGGCTCCCCGAAAATTGCTTATCACGTGTTCTTCTCAGACGCGCACGACGACACACGAGCATCGTGGTGACGTTTCACACATATTTTCTTTGACCCTGGACTCAATTCAGTTCGCTTTATTGGCATGACAAGACATTGAATCTGTATTGTCAAAGCATACTGCATTAAAACAGTCGAAGGCATACATCTAACTCTGAACAATACAAAACAGCAAAGACTAGAAACGAGATGAACAGTAACCAGGCATGAAAGCAAGAACTTTTCTTTGATTATGGATTTAGAAATAACAATAATGTAAAATAATAAAGTACAATTAAAAATAATAATTATCAATAGAAATGATAATAATGATGATGAGAACGACACATATGATCTTTTAAAATGAATATAATAAATATAAAAAATTTAAATTGGTTTATAATGATCTCTGTCACTCACTGTCCCTAAGACGATGGCAGGCAGCTATATATTGTGCTGCCTCTCTCCTCTCCTAAGAGGATGGGGAGTTCTTGGATGTCTGTAAAAAATTTTAATTGAGGGTATCTCTGATTTATTTTGGGAAAATATTTATTTCTGATTTGATTGTATTTTTCGCATTTTGTGATAAAGTGCCGCTCCGTCTCAACTTCGTTGAGATGGCAATGTTTCTCCTCCCGGAGTCTGTTGACTATCACGGTCACTCTGATCAAGCTGTCCTCTTCCCCTGGCCCTGCCTCGCCCACCACGAACACGATTGTCGCTTTGGATAAAAGCGTCTGCTAAATGACTGTAATGTAATGTTTATGTAATGACTGCCCCTCACCCTTACTCTGGGGCCGCGGCCACTGGATGTTGATGGCTACAGAATGAACCGAGCAGAATTACAAAATTATGATTTAGAATTATTATATGAAAATGAACAGTGATCAAATTTACAGAGCAATAGCTAAGATTACTAACTTATATGCTTTGAGCATGTAACGTAGTCTCCATTTACATGATCAAGGTTTGGTCAAACATGATAGACTATTGTCAACAATAAACAAACATCACGACAATAGATAGCCTTAGCTATCGATAGCTGCTACGTTATGGGAAGGATGTGCTTTGTCTTATCTGTTCTGTAGTTACTTCGATGACGTTTCTGTATGCACTTATTGTATGTCGCATTGGATAAAAGCGTCTACTAAATGACTACAATGTAATGTAATGGGCGCTATTTTTATAATGATATTGTTACCTCCTCGGCTGAAAACATCTTGCTAATGAGTAAGGGCAGAAACATACCTCACGCAAATAGCTACGCGAACGTGGACGCTTCGAGCTACGCAAACAGTTTTTCTTTTGCCATGACATTTGTGAAAGACAAAGCAGAGGAAAGCACAAATGGAACAAGAAAGTTTTTTACTGTTGTTGCTGCTATAGCGTCCCTTGCTGCAACGCTCTGGCTTGTCCTTCACAAATGTCATGGCAAGAAAAAAACTGCGCGCGTAGTTCGAAGTGTCCACGTTCGCGTATTTGCGTGAGGCATGTTTCGGTCCTAAGCTAAAATAAGAGTTTACCTGGAAGCCTGCCCACATGGCCTGGCCATGTCAATGAAATGAGCAGGAACCGCCCATTCATGATGTTTACACCATGTTAGCTGTTTCTGGCTTTAAAAATGGCAGTGGGATGTCAACAGCGTAACATTCAAAACATTAACAAAAAAACACTTTGCGAACGACTTATGAGGTAGGAAATACATTCAACATGTTTATTAGACCACAAGGACACATACAATGTTTTTTGGGGAGAAAATTTGAATGTAAACAAAGAACGAGTTGTTTACAATGAAACTACATAGTATACCTTTAAAGTGATCCATCCATATCTACTGCATATCTGGCAGCAGAGTGATGGTTTGAGGCTCGTTTGATACCTCAGACACTTGATGACTGTGTGCGTGACTGCGTGCGTAATGTTTTCTCAACAACAGAAGTTGTCTTGATTTTGCATCATTGGTTTATTAGAACACATTTTTCTTCAGAATAGCAAGCAATAGCCTCATTTTGAATAACGATTTTAACATTTCTTTACTCCAAGACAAATTGCAGAGTTGCGGAAGATGCTATAAGGAAAAGAGGCAGCAACAACACGTGACAATTGGGATCCGACCTAACGTTAACGAACAACGCTTTCGGGAAAGTCAGACCAGAACAGTGTAGGCCAGGGGTGTCAAACTCCAGTCCTGGAGGGCCGCAGTGTCTACAGGTATTTGTGGTTTCCTTTCAATCAGCACCCAGTTAAAGCATTGAGAACAAGGTGTGTGGACTTCTTAGCCAATTAGTGACTTAAATTAATCACTTGTGCTTAAACGCACCAAAAACCAGCAGACACTGCGGCCCTCCAGGACCGGATCTTGACACCCCTGGTGTAGGCTATTGATTTAACAAGGGAAAAAAATGCTGATTATATCAAGCTTATAGCCTATTAAGTTCAAGTAGCCTATGCCTACTGACAGTTAAAAACAGCCTTTTCATAACTGGCAAAAAAAAAACGAGCAATCCATATAGGCTCTTTTCATTTGCGACGATGCTTCATTTCATGGAAGTGAGCACCTGCTGATTTGAAATCGAATGTCTTGTAAGTTTTAGTGCAGCTTGAGATATGCATGAGTCGCGTAACCTTCTCCTCCTGCAGGCGGCTTCTGAGTGCGGTTTTGATCCGGTTTTGGAGCGAGAATCCCCACTCTGCTGGCACACTTGACACGGGAATGACACAGGCCATCTTTGCCACCTTCGCCCAGTCAGGATAAATGTCGGGAAATTCTCTGATCAAAACTTCACAGGCTGTTTGAAATCTTAATCCTCCGTAGCCCCGGAGAGCTGTCATCATTGGAATAGCATCGCGTTTTGCGTCTCTGAGAGTAGCTGTGTCTGATTTGCGGTGATAATAGGCCTAATGATAAATTGCCGTGGTTTTGAGAAATTACTATATTGCAAAGCAAAACATTTTTTTTGTTTTTTTACCGGCCCGAATGTCCGGAGGGAATTACATTTTCCAGCCTTTGTCATAAAAAAACGGTCAAAACCAGCAAATGCCGGCCTAACGCGACCCCTGATCCATACAGTTCCAGCATAATTTACAGCTAAATCTAGTCCCACCCTCCAATTCCCATAGAGATCCATTCAAATGCAGAGACGTTATAGTATCGCTTGTAAGAGTACCAGAAAATAAGATATCAAGAGTCTTTTGATGTTGTTGGGTCACAGACATCAGGAAGTTCAAAAATTTAAAGGCACAGTCAACTTAGTGTATGTAAACGTCTGGCCCACTGGAATTGTGATATAGTGAATTTAAAGTGAAATAATCTGTCTGTAAACAATTGTTGGAAAAATTACTTGTGTCATGCACAAAGTAGATGTCCTAACTGACTTGCCAACACTATAGTTTGCTAACATGAAATCTGTGGAGTGGTTAAAAATGAGTTTTAATGACTTCAACCTAAGTGTATGTAAACATCCGACTTCAACTGTATGCACAATAGGCTGGACGCAAACACATTCTAGCTGAAAGAAAGACATACAGCCTAAATAGTCACAGCCTAAATAGTTTGCATAAATAAAATATGGAAATACAGTTTTAAAATAGGCCTATTAGTATTATATAGAAATACATGTAATGTTAGGCTATTCAACACTGGCTTGCCGTATGCGTAACTCCGAGCTTCCATGTCTGGGCTCTGAGCTGCCGAGCTCATAATGAACACAGCATAATTCAAGCGCAGTTTCAGTGTAATCTTTTCTGGTAATAATAATAATAATAATAATAATAACTTATATTAATATAGCGCCTTTCAAGGGACCCAAGGACGCTTTACAAAGTGAATCAAACAAACAATTAAATAGAAAAAACAGAAAAGAGAAAATAAGTAAAGTAAAGGTGGCCAGGGATGACAGAACAGCTAAAGGCCATAGGCCATAGTGAGCAGGTAGGTTTAGGTTTTGAGTGCTTTTTTAAAAATGTCCAAGGAAGCAGCGTTGCGGATCTCTGCTGGGAGAGAGTTCCAGAGGGTGGGGGCAGCAGCACTAAATGCTCTGTCCCCAAAAGTCCGGTGGCTGTTATGGGGGATGGAGAGCAGACCCGTGTCTGAGGACCGCAGATTCCGAGAGGGGGTGTAGGGGTGAAGGAGGTCTGAAAGGTACTCGGGGGCAAGGGCATGAAGGGATTTGTAGGTGAGGAGGAGTATTTTGTAGATGATGCAGGACTTAACAGGGAGCCAGTGAAGGTGGATAAGGGTGGGGGTGATGTGCTGCCAGGGCTTGGTGCGGGTTAAGACCCTGGCAGCTGAGTTCTGGACGTACTAGAGCCTGTCCAGGGCTTTGCTGGGTACCCCGAACAGAACACCATTGCAGTAATCCAGACGGGAGGTGATAAAGCAGTGGATGAGGGTCTCTGCTACAGAGTCAGAGAGAGAAGGTTGAAGTCTGGAGATGTTTTTGAGATGATAAAAAGCAGATTTAGTGATGGATTTGATATGAGATTTAAATGAGGGTGGAATCCAAAATGACACCCAGGTTGCGGACTTCCGGGGATGGAGAGATGGAGCAGCCATCCACATCTAGAAGGAGATGCTGCCAGATATGCAGTAGATATGGATGGATAACGAAGGGTTTCTTCTCCTGACTTATTTTTCCATAGAGTTCAATAGGAAAATAAGTCAGGAGAAAAAACCCTTTAAGTGATCCATCCATATCTACTGCATATCTGGCAGCAGAGTGATGCTTTGAGGCTTGTTTGATACCTCAGACCCTTGATGACTTACAGCCATTTTACCAATCATGTATTCCATACGGTTCCAGCTAGTGTATGTGAACTTCCGACTTCAAGTGTAGGTTATAAGAGGTTATGCGTAATTTAAAAATATATATAGGCAAGTAATAATAGCTACTGTAATTATTTTAACCATATATCCACACTTTTCGCAGGGTCCAAAACCTGCATTTGGTTGATGGCCTTAGTGCCTTGTTGCCCCCTTAAAATCAATGATTCTTGAAGGCCATATGGCCTTGTCCCCCAAATGTCTGCCCCATACCATGACAGACGCTGGCTTTTGAACCTTGCGTTGGTAACAATCGGGATGGTCCTTTTCGGCTTTGGCCCGGAGAACACAACGTCCATTATTTCCAAAAAAAGGAAAGGTGGACTCGTCAGCCCACAGCGGCGTCAATGCATCTCAGATGAGCTACAGCCAAAAGTAGTCGGCGGCATTTCTGGATGTTGTTGATATATGGCTTGCATTTCTGAAATGACTAATATGGAAATTGATAGGAGAGTCATTTTCATATGGCGGTAAAACATGCCTGGAATTTTGCATCATAATATCACCAGGATAAATGTGTAGCTGCGGTTGTTTTCTTCTTATTATATATAGTTACATTTTGTATACATGTTGAAAGTACTAAGAAATGTTTATTTATAGACAGCATGCACCGATATTTCGCAGCCGTTCAATCCTCCAACTTCCATTATATTAACGCAGCGCTGTAACCAGGGTAACTACAAGCCTACTGTCAGAGCTCTAACGTTGCAGTTATAAAATCAAAATAGCTAACAGTAGCTAACGTGGCTTCAACTTGTAGCTAAGGCTGACACTTGGCTGGGGACAAAGACTACGGTATCTCCCGCAATCAAGCTGACACACTGGACACTAACGCGATGAAGAAACATCTAAATATCCCTCACACAAGCAGGCTGACACTCGGCTGCGAAAATGGAAAAATGCCAGTGGCAGTTGATATAAACTAGTTTTTATATCTGACGTTAGCTAGCATTAGCTTTCACTTTAATCTTCAGAAAGCAACAACACAACCTGAACCAGTGAACTAAGTTAACTAGCTTACCACCATCAGACAGTTAACTAACTTTGCTAAATGATAAACTTGCCTACCTTCTTCTTTGCATTGCATCCAAGTAAATTAATCCACAAAAAAGTAAAGTAGCTAGCTAGCTAATCCATTTCAGTGGTCCATTTAAAGTGAAGTATTGTGGAAATTGTGGTCTTATAACAAAGCAAATGAAGATCAAGCTTCCAAAATGTGGAGGTCACGTGATGCAGCGAGTAGACAGACGTGCCTCCGGGAGCTCCCGACAAGACCCAGATAAATTTATCCTTTAACCGATTTATTCCACCCAGACTTTTTACCAAAATCAATAACAAGCAAATACATGGATACGAGGTCTAAGGGGAAACATAACAACCCCGTAAACAAATCACCTACGATGGAAGCAGAAGTTGCTAGCGCTAGCTCTAACCAACCACATGCTAACAGCAACCAGCATGGCGAGCAAGGAGGAGGAAAAGACAATACAGATGAGGGCTCGACTCACATACTGAAAGAGATCCGGGAAGGAAACCAGAAACTCGCAGCACAACTCGACTCCAAAATGACCGAAATCAACAATGCAATCACCAATCTGGATAAAACTATAAACGGACTGGTCACGAGAGTCACAGAGACAGAATCGCATCAGCGATGCAGAAGATAAACTAGACGGACTGGACTAAACAGTGCTTCAACTGCGCAAACAGAATGACTACCTACTTGAAAAAGTTGACCAACTTGAAAATTATAGCAGGCGCAACAACATCCGACTCATAAATCTACCGGAGGGATGTGAAGGCACGAACCCGGTGGAATTTTTCACTGACTGGTTCCCCTCTACCTTGGGCGCAGACAACTTCTCCGACCCCATCATCGTAGAGCGGGCTCACAGGGCACTATACCCCAGACCACCGCCTGGCAGCAAACCGAGACCCGTCATAATCCGATTCTTGAAGTACCAAGACAGAGAGAGGGTTCTACGCACCGCTGCTTCAAAGGAGAAGAACACCATTCGACACGCTGGCACACCTGTCATGCTATTCCCTGACATGAGCCCTGCTGTCGCCAAACGTCGAAAGGAATACGACCAAGTGAAGAAAGAGCTGACAGCCAGGAAGATACCTTTCGCGCTACTCCATCCTGCAACGCTGAGGATTTTCCACAACAACCAGCAGCGATTTTTCAAATCACCAAAAGAAGCTATGACATTCCTCCATAAGCACCGTCTTGAAGGTGAGAACGAGCCTGAGTGACAGATTCGACTGTTGGCTGCTTTGATTAATACAAAAGGACAATTAAGCCTTATTGGACATTTTAGCATGGTTGGTGTAACCTGCTGTTGGAGTTCTGTTTTAATTTTCATTTACTTCTCTGTTCTACTTCAAAGAAGGAGAGTGTGGTGGACATGATAACTGACACCTGTGTGTGCAAATAGTTTAACCCCAGTCATGCTATTTTAGTTTGCTATTGTTGATATTTGATCACTGTTTTCAGTTTATAACCTGAGTTTTGTTTTAGTTTTAAATTTTATCCTGAACTGCCTTAACGGGATATGGGCTGAAAGACTGTAGGGCATTACTAAATCAGGCTGTCAGCCACCTCTCACAAAAAGGGTGATGTGTTAATCTCTGATCTGGGTATTTGTCGAGATAGCTTTGAGGGAGCGTTAGATGCGTACTGTAAGGGCATCAAACACACAGCTCAGCATTGGAAGGGACTTGCACTGTACTCGTTTTATGTCAGTGCTGTTATGGGAGGGATTTGGAATTGGGGGAACGGCTTTTTCTTTTTGTTTTCTTATTTTGACTATCCTTAATGTATTAATATCTGAGAGACCCAAAAAAAGGGCTATACATTAGAACACCTGGCACAGTAACTGAATACCATAGCCTGAATATTTATCACACTATCACACCAAAGCCTACGATAACAATTACTTTTGCAATATCATCATTTGTAACAATATGGCTAAGGTAGTAAAGTTTTCATCATTTAATGTGAATGGGCTGAATGGACCAGTTAAAAGAAAAAGAGTATATGATTATTTGAAGAAACTAAAAACTGATATAGTATTTATACAAGAAAGCCATCTTACCAAAAGTGAACATCAACAACTTAAAAGGGAGCGGGTAGGACAAGTGTATGCATCATCATTTAACTCAAAAGCGAGGGGGACGGCCATATTGTTACATAAAAACCTACCCTTTTCTGTGGAAAAAACAATTTTTGATTCGGCAGGGAGATATGTATTGATTCAGGGCAATATGTACTCTGAAACTTGGACATTTATGAATGTATATGCCCCAAATTATGACGACCATTCCTTCATTCAAGAAATATTTCTTAGAGTGTCTGAATGCTGTGGGAATATATTGATAGGAGATTTTAATTTCTGCCTTGACCCTGTTCTTGATAGGTCCTCAGATACCGCAATGACAAGGACCAAAGCAGTCAAATCCACACTGGCCTTTATGAAAGATTTAAATCTTAGTGACACTTGGAGACACTTTCACCCGACAACCAGAGACTATTCTTTTTATTCGTTTTATTTTATATCCCACAACTATCATACAAGGATTGATTATTTTTTAGCATCTAGCCAACTAACCCACAGAGTTCTGGAAACTGAATACTTGCCTAGGCTTCTCTCCGACCATTCCCCACTGACACTTTCAGCGTTGATACCGGAGAAAGTGCAGGGACCATATAGATGGCGGCTGAACCCAACTCTGCTCCAAAAACCTGACTTTTGTCAGTTCATGAGAGACCAAATTAAGTTATTTTGTGAAACGAATTGTGCCTCTTCCCCCAACAGCTTTGTACTATGGGACACAATGAAAGCCTATTTAAGAGGGCAGATAATGTCCTATACCAATGGCTTAAAGAAAAAACATATGGCTGAAATTGTTGAGCTGTAGAAAGAAATCCTGGTTTTAGAAAAAGAACACCAAATGTCACGCTCCAAAGAGACATATCGAACATTAGTAAACAAAAAGCTTAAATAAAATATGCTGAACACTTATAGAATAGAAAAAAACATTCTTAGATCTAAACAGAGATACTATGAATTGGGGGACAAGGCACATAATGTTTTGGCTTGGCAGTTGAAGGCAGGAGAAATCGAGAACAATCAATTCTATAGAAACTGAAAATGGGACTGCAACAGGAAACCCAAAATAAATTAATGATTGTTTTAAATACTATTACTCTTCATTATATACATCGGAATCCCCAAACGATCTTAACATGATAGACACGTTCTTATCAACTATCGAACTGCCAAAATTACCGCAGGAGGAGACAAATTGCCCTTTTACACAAAAAGAATTTGAAAAAGCCATCTTCTCATTACAATCCAATAAATCGCCTGGTGAAGATGGTTTTCCCCCCGAATTTTATAAACAATTTAAAGATCTGCTTATCCCTCTCTTTATGGACGTTTTAAATCTGGCAACTGAAACACAAACATTACCTGACTCTTTTTCCATAGCCTTAATAACGGTTATTCATAAGAAAAATAAAGTGCCCAAAAATGCCCCTCCTATAGACCAATTAGCCTCCTTAATGCCGACTTTAAGATTATCTCCATGGCCCTAACCAATAGATTAAATAAGCTCCTTCCCAAACTTATTAATATGGACCAAACCGGTTTTATTCACAATCGAATCTCGGCCGATAACCTCCGCAGACTCTTTAATATTATTCACCTGGCGAATGCCAGAAAAGAACCCAGTATTGCGCTGTCATTAGACGCTGAAAAGGCCTTTGATCGCCTAGAATGGCCATATCTGCTTAAAATCCTGGACAAATGTGGGTTCAGCATCTTTCATTAATTGGGTAAAAACCCTATATCATAAACCACAAGCAAAGATAGTCACAAATAGTATAACGTCAACTCCTATCACACTACAAAGATCTAGCCGACAGGGTTGCCCTCTTTCTGCCGGGCTTTTCGTCCTAGTAATAGAACCACTGGCTCAGGCGGTGAGACAAGACCCAGACATTAAAGGCTTTCAAGTGGGACAATTAAATCACAAAATTAGTTTATTTGCTGACGATTTAATTTTATTTCTGACAGACCCAGCCCAATCTCTCACTAAGTTACAAGCTCTTCTGAATAGATATAGTAGCATTTCTGGCTATAAGGTGAACTATGAAAAGAGTGAGATACTCCCTTTAACTAAATTCGACCACAGAAATATGTGCCAATCAGCCTCCTATAAATGGGCTCCAAATGGATTTACATATTTGGGTATCCAGGTGGATAACAACTTGAAGAATCTATTCAAACTCAATTACCCCGTGCTCATTCAAAAAATAGAGAATGACCTAAACAGGTGGACAGATCTACCCCTAACCTTATATGGCAGAGTCAACTGCATAAAGATGAACATTTTGCCAAGGATGATGTACTTATTTCAATCACTCCCTATCCCTCTTCCCAACAGTATCTTTAAAACTCTTAATAAAAACAAATGAATTCATCTGGAATTGAAAAGTACCCAGGGTGAGTATGGAGATATTATCATGGGACTACGGGATGGGTGGCCTCCGACTCCCTAATTTCAAAATGTACTATTGGCATCTCAGATGAGGTTTCTGTCATCACTGTTTAAATACGACTCTGCCCCCTCTTGGACACAAATCGAATTGCAAGAACTTGATGAAGAAGCAAGTAGTGACTTAATTTATAAATGGAATCCAAAAAAAATTATTAGTAAAACCAAACCCCACTCACTGTCCACCTGGTTAGGTCATGGTATGAGGTCCACAAAAGTCTTGGGGTAAAGTATGACTTGTCACCCAAAACACCTTTATGGAAAAACAAACTCATACCAATGATCTCTGATAATAAAAGCTATGGCATGATAGAGGGATAAGATACCTTGAACACTGTTATAGTAATGGCATCCTAATGTCCTTTGAACAGCTAAGAGAAATATGATTTATCCAACAAACAATTCTTTTGTTATCTGCAATTGAGAGCCTTCTTGAAAAAACGTTTGGGTGAACAAATGTTATTGCCTGACATGACAAAGGTGGAGGAGATGTTTCACAGTAACAAAGGTTTAAGGAAATTTATTAGCAGGATATATTCAACAATGATGGATCAATGTCCAAAACAAAAAATACATCGATAAAGGGAGAGGTGGGAATCTGACTTGGGCATTGCTATAGATGAGGACCTTTGGTCTGATCTATGTCAGAGCAGCATGTTCGCCACTGTAAACGCCAGATTTAAGTTGGTCAATTATAATTTCCTTCATCAGCTTTACCTCACCCCTCAGAAATTACACCGGTACAAACCTACAATCTCATTGCTGAGGGTACAATGCTGCACTGCACATGGCAATGTGCCAAAGTCACAACATTTTGGTGTGTTTTATGTGACACGCTGACTAAAATTATGGATACACCAGTCCCATTAGATCCGGAGCTGTGTCTCCTAGGAAACGTAACAAATCTGAAATTAACCCAAAGTTCCAGAAAATTCATCGATATAGCTCTAGCTGTTTCTAGAAAATGTGTCGCATTAACTTGGAAGTCGGATTCCCCCCTCTCTATTTCAAGATGGATTTCAGAAATGACTACCTGTATGCCCTTAGAGAAAATCACATATGTCTTGAAAAACAGACATGATGTATTTCTGAGGATCTGGCAACTTTTTATTGAATACATGGAAACATTACCTCTAGCAACTGTGGACTCGCTGTAACTCTTGAACTGGTTCCAATGTAGGCCAATACTGACGTCCAGGTACAATGGTTGAGGTGACAAAGACGTTATTACACGAGAAATTCATTAATATTATTTAATTTTATTATTTAAGTATTTTTGTTATCGTTGTTATTTTTATTAAATATTATTTATTTATTTTCACCTCCTTGGTTTATGTCATCAGTATATTGTGTTATTAGTTTCAGTGGGAATAAGTTGTAATGTTTTTGTATATCGAAAATTCTAAAATAAAATATAAAATTTTTTTTTTTTTTTTAAAAAGCTTCCAAAATGTGATATCCACACAGTGATATTTTGAAATGTAGAAATCCTCCAGAAGGAAAATTGCAGCGATAAGTCATCGTACAATACATGCACTAAATATATTTTGATATGTTGGACTATTCGCTCACAGTTTTTCACGAAGTAGCGAACCTCAATCCTGTCCTTGCTCGCAAACGCTCAAGCCTACGTGGATGCGCATTTTATATCCAGTCAAGATAGCATCACCTGTTACCTATTCACCTGTTTACCTGTGGAATGTTCCAAACAGGTGTTTTTTGACATTCCACAACCTTCCCAGTCTAATGTTGCCCCTGGAATGTATTACAGGCATCAAAAATCTGAATAAGCGTATATTTACAAAAATCAATAAAGTTGATAAGGTAAAACATTAAATACCTTTTCTTTGTACCGTTTTCAATTAAATATATGCTGCTTTTATGTGCATTTTACATACAGTCCCAACTTTTTTGGAATTGGGGTTTGTACATACATAGTGCTGTCAATAAAAACCCAAGCACCATACTGCACAACCCCACCACGACATCATAGTGCGCAAAAATAAGATTTGGCTGGCTGTGATGTCAAAGTTTTAAATACAGAAATATCATTGGAGCTAATGCCATATTACATAACAGAATAACTTAAAATTGGACAGGCATGCGAATAGTGTTGCTGTATGCTACTGTACACGCTCTCTAGTGCAGATTAAAATGTGTTTCTTTGAACACCATTAATTCCTTTGTCATTTACAAATTACTCCTCCAACTGCTCTTAGTGGTTATGGAAATAAATGCATTTCCAATGAAATTTCCAACAGTGTAAAGCTGCAGTGACAGAGGAAAGGCGCCCGATGGAGAGCGTGCTCTGTGTGAGAATGTCTCAGTGGGGAAGCTTGCTCACCCAGCTGGTCCTCACAGACGCCGCTGACGGTGCCGTACAGCTCCAGCCCCGACAGGGAGAGGTAGTGCGTCTGTCCGCTGGCGTTCTTTCCCATCTGCCTGATGCGAATGTGCCTCCAGCCCTGCTTCTCGTCTTTGGAAGGGTCCAGAGGCCATGTCGCTGTAGACCTGGGCAGGGCATGAAATAAACGTTTTCACTCACTGGCAAGAGAGGCTTGTGGATTCTAAATATCACCAGCCATTTTCAACATTTTACCAGCCACATTACCTTTTACAACCTGCTTGGTTATCTACTAAAGGGGCTGCTAAAGTAGAAAATCTTACCAGCCTTTGGCTGGTGGCCGGTGATAATTTCACACCCTGGACCTGGGGGAGGCAGGCAAAATACCTCTGGTTTACAGCTGTAGGGGCCAGGGCTGCAGTGCACTGTGTGAGGCAGAATATGCAGCTCAAAGCTTCCACACCCTTCAGTAGGCTCAATAACAGACTGTTTGGCATGGATATTCAAATCTGGACCTAAAATCCAAATCCAGCCTTGGCTTTCTTCCTCCCAGGTAATTAACCTCTTCACGCAGATGGCAAATTTGGTCAATTCTCACCAATTTAGGGGGTGCTCTGTTTAAGGCTTTAACTCCAGGGGCCTCATTTATAAAAACGTACTTGGAACATCATCTTTAACATAAGCACATTTATTTAACCTCTTAATACCAAGGGCAAAATATACCAATTCTCCCCTGTTTTTACTAGTGACAAACAAAGCTGTTTATCTCAAAAACTGTAAAGGCTACAAATATGGTTCATAGCTTTTATTAAAACAGAGAACTGCACTATTATGACTAAGTAGTCATAATTCATATACAGTTGTGTTCAAATAAACAGCAGTGCGTTAAAAAAATATTTTTTAATAGCTTTTAGTTACATATTTCAAATGTAGTGGAAACATTACACATTCAATTCCAAATCAAAGCATTAACAAATTTAATCAAGTCTGCGTTATTCTTTTACAGGAAGCAAAGAAAAGGAATATTAATCTGTTCAAAAAAATAGCAGTGTCGACATTTTTCTCTTCAAACTCAAACACTTACTGTATAAACTGAAGAAATTTTTCAAGATTTAACTTCACTTTAAATTACTGAACTAATATTTAGTTGCATAACCATTGTTTTTGATAACTGCTGCGCATCTGCGTTGCATCGAGTCTTCTGGCACCTAGAAACAGGTATTTCAGCCCAGGATGAACGAACTACATTCCACAGTTCCTGTGAATTTTTGGGTTTTGCTTCAGAAACTGCATTTTTAATGTCACCCCACAAGTTTTCAATGGGGTTGAGGTCGGGGGATTGAGCTGGCCACTCCATTACCTCAATCCTTCTTGTCTGGAACCAAGATGTTGCTCGCTTACTCGTGTGTTTGGGGTCGTTATCTTGTTGAAACACCCATTTCAGGGGCATTTCCTCTTCGGCATACGGCAACATAATCTCTTCAAGTATTTTGATGTATTCAAACTGATCCATGATCCCTGGTATACGATAAATAGGCACAAAACATCCCCATACCATGATTTTTGCGCCACCATGCTTCACTGTCTTCGCAGTGTACTGTGGCTTGAATTCAGTACCCGGGGGTCGTCTGACGTACTGTCGACGACCACTAAACCCGAAAAGAACAATTTTACTCTCATCAGTCCACAGAATGTTACGCCATTTCTCTTTGGGCCAATCGATGTGTTCCTTGGCAAATTTTAACCGATTCTGCACATGCCGTTTTTTCAACAATGGTGCTTGACGGGGGCTTCTTGCTGATAGCTTAGCTTCGATCAAACGTCTTCTGACTGTAACAGCACTTACAGGTAATTTTAGATCATCTTTGATCTTTCTGGAGGTGATGATTGGCTGAATCTTTTTGAATCATTCTGACTATTCTTCGATCCATTTTAACAGTAGTTGCTCGTTTTCTTCCGCGTGTTACGTTTTTTTTTTCCATTTTAAAGCATTTGAGATCATTTTAGCTGAGTATCCTATAATTTGCTGCACTTCTTTATACGTTTTCCCCTCTCCAATCAACTTTTTAATCAAATTACGTTGTTCCTCCGAACAATGTTTGGAACGGCCCATTTTACTTAGCAATATAGAAGGAAATATATTTTATAACAATGTGTGAAACATTTGCTTCCCTTCTTCCTTAACCTCTTCCTACCGAGGGCAAAATAGGCCAATTTTTGCCTGTTTTCACTAGTGACAAACAAAGGTGGTTATCTCAAAAACTATAAATGGTACAAATATGGTTCATGGCTTTTATTAAAGCAGACACCTGCAGTATTACGACTAAGCAGTGAGAACTCATAGAAATCCAGTTTTTGATACTTAACTACAACAATTTATGTACAGAAAATATAAAAAAACTAAAAAACGGGTACCTACATTCAAGTTTAAGAATTTTTACCTGGGGAGCTACAAATACAATCAAGGAAATGACTCCTCTATCTGATTCATCAATATGCTGCCTACCTCTGGTAACAATCTGGTGTCAATATCTCAAACCATTCAAATTTTACAGGGTTTTTTTCAGGTGAACCTTTTTCGTTATCCAAATGGTGCCAAATGAGCCAAAAATGGCAATGTTCCAGAAAGGTCTCAATATGATTTATTTTTTAGGTTTTTACAATAAAATGAGATAATTTGTCAATATTGGCAATAAAAGTTCATTTTTAGACGTGTTCTTGGTGCTCTTCATATTACACAACTAACTACCCAAGGTTACAAAAAGCTGTCAAAACCCATGTAGCAGCACAGTGAATCTTGTGTATTTCACCAGAGCCCCATTAGCCAGAAATGAGTCCAGGAATGTGCAAACAGGTTTTCAAATGAATAATGGGAATAGTATGAAACTTCCCTACACATTACTGCTTGCCAGTCCTGTCCTTTATTCTGTTGCCACCTCCTATGACAGGGACGTTGGGGTTGGGTTTTAGAAGGCAAAACTTTATACATGACAAACATATATCAACTATATACAAGTGCACTAAGGTGTACTACTAAAAGTGCAGTGGATAAAAAAATCAAAAGTCCACCAGTTTCCTAGATAAAAAATAAAAACACCCCTGCTGTAACAAATAAAAAGATCCTTGCCCTCTAATTGCTGAAGTTACCGTATTTACACAAAGAAAGTACAAAATGGCAGGGTCCAAAAAGCTAAAAAAAATGAACTAAAAACAAAAAAAGGCAAAGGATCAAAACATGGGGGTGGAGGGTGAGGAGATTATTTAACCATTCATACAGAAGCCATTTAGACTACACATTCCCTCAGGAGAGCAATCTGCATCATTACAAACCCCACTAACCCTGTCCATGGAATTGTCCACCATGTTGATATACCCATTAGTCCCCCTTATACAACAACAATCAACAATAATAATAATAAACAAGTACTCCCTCATGTTATCATGTTCTCTCCCTCATACCATGCATAAATTGCCATTTTGTTTACCTGCACAGCCTTCTGTACTGCATACAGAACAATTTACTCATGTGGAACAATGACTTTACTAAACACTTCCAGAAGCCATTTCACACTCAAAAAAATCGATTTAGTAGCTCATCTCAGACACAAATAGATAGCTAGCTGCTTGTTACCTGTAATTTTGCTTGCTAGCTTGCCACTGTAAAGGTAATACTATCTATATTAGATAGTATTAGATAGTTTTTTGCTCAATTTTCCTTCTGTTTCCCTGTGCAGCGTCTTTGTGACAGTTCTCTGTAAAAAGCGCTATACAAATAAAATTGAATTGAATTGAATATATTAATTTAGTTGAGAGGGACCGATTTTATGCATAAGTATATAAGGTTAGTTAGCTTCACAGAAGAAACACAGGGATTCACGCATTGCCGCTAAATTGCACATTTCCTTCGATGCTTACACCAAACTTAGTTTCCACAAACATCTGTGTTGTTGGCAACGCCACGTAACACGTGCGAGTTTGTCAACACAGACAATACACCCTAAGTTTACTTCATAAATTATTTATCATACCGTTGGAATGTGCAATTTGTAATATTAATTGTATGAAAAACAATAAAATACAGTTGACAATGTAATTACGAACGCGCATGGCATTGCGTGAATTCACACTGGTATATCGAGAAAATCTGTAATACCACTAGCCCTAACGACGTTACCTGCCATGGCGAAATTCAATGCGTTTATAGCATAACACTGTTAGTATGATAAAACAACTTACGTCAGCAACATCATCTCGGTCATCAGTGGATTCAGCGTCACTGAGACAGGATGAGTCTCCCTTGGCAAAAACATCTTCTGGCTTATCCAGTTCGTCTAGCACTTGGTGCACGGATAAACGCCTCAAAAATCTCAACATAACTACACAAAAACTGTCTCAAAAATACTCTAAAGTAAAAAAATGTAACTGCGGGCCTTACCTAATTAATTGTGCTTTGCTAAACGGAATGTAGCGAGCTACGCTACAAGGTAAAAACACTGCGCCATCTTGGTTCGATAATTACGCGTGGGTTGGCACTTCCTCTTACGCATGGCAGGATTTCCTTTTTTACGACGGCTATTGTATTGAATGAGGGCTTGTTTCAAAGATAAGAGTCTTGGCTATTGCCTGGAATATTTGACAGACAGTTTTAAAACCCAATGGAAAGCAAATAATACTCAGAATGGAGGCGGGTGGAAGACGGTTTTTCCCACTTCAGATAGGCCTATTGTGCTATCAGTCAAAGAAATACACCCAATTGACGACGGTTTTGCATAAATCTCTGCAAGCAAGTTCAAAACTACTCTGGCTAACATATACTAAGCTATGGGATTGGTACTCCAGAAACTGGCTGAGTTTCACAACGCCAAAGTGAACACAGCCGAACGAGTCGTAATCAAGTGCAAAAAAGCACAAGTCGGTTTAAAATTGGAAAAAAATAATGTACAGCCGTATGAAAGTTTTAAAGTATTTTTTCTTGAAGCCTAAAGGTATAATAATTTTTCAAACCAAAGTTTTGTGAAATACAATTAAGCAGAACAGTTTACCAGCACATTGTTTATGGTGTGACATCAAGCTGCAATACATGTTTGAGAATTAGGTCCGAGTTTCCAACGTTATTTACGAAGTTTTATCCCGACGTTTTGGGCTTAAAAACCACTTTCCCAGAAGGAATGGATATATCTTAAGGATATTTAATCAAAATATTGAGGTGAGCAGTTTATTATATATTATTAATTTAATGAAATGTATAATGTAATAATTTCCGTAACGCCGGCGTTACCGCTAGGGGGCGTTTGGCAGCAAGAGGTTAATAAAGGACAATTAATGACACCTGTTTTTTCACACAATGAATGAATTCTCTAATTAAACTCCACACTGCTATTATTTTGAACACGCCCCTTTCAATGAATGAGTCAATTACTCAGAACAAGCAGCGTGCATGTCATGACAGTTGGGTCTGTTGTTTTTCTATTACACTACTACATCTACAAGCAAATTATTTGCCATGCAGAAATATCACTACTACGAATAACAGTGGTTCATCAGGTTACTGATGTTGTACTGCTATTTTTTTTAACACAACTGTACATACACGTCTTGCTACTTAACTACAGCAATTTATGTAAAGAAATTGTGAAAAAACTAAAAAATGGGTACCTACATTCAAATTTCAGATTTTTTACCTGATGAGCTACAAGAGCTATGGAGGAAATAACTCCTCTTTGTGATTCCTGCCTACCTCTGCTAAAGATATGGTGTCAATATCTCAAACCATTCAAATTCTACAGAGCTTTTTTTCAGGTGAACCATTTCGGTTACCAAAGTTGGCACAAATTGTGCCAAATTGTCCAAAATGGCCCAGGTTCCAGAAAAGTCTCAATATGATTTATTTTTTAAGTTTTACAATAAAATCTGATAATTGGCAATAAAAGTTCATTTTTAGATGTGTTTTTGGTGTGTTTCATATTACACAACTAACTAGCCTACCCGTGGTCCCCAAAAAGCTCTCCAAACCCATGTAGCAGCACAGTGAATCTTGTATTCCACCAGAGGCTCATTAGCCAGAAATGAGTCCAGGTATAGATAATATATGTCCACCCTAGATAAAATAAACCCCTGCATAATAATCTACAAAAAAAAATTAAACCTCATGTTATCTCTCCCTTGTGTTACGTCATGCACAAACTGCTCATTCGTTTAACTGCAGAGCCTGCTGTACTACTTACAGAACAATTTACTCATGTGGAACAAAACAAACCCTTCATACGCCATTTCGTTCAAAAGAAACTCGGAACAGCTTGTCTCAGACACAAATAGATAGCTAGCTGCTATGTGTAATTTTGCTGGCTAGCTTGCCATTGTTACAATATAGTAATGTTAGCTATATTCATTTAATTTAGAGGGATTTGTTTTATACATAACAGTGAATTCGCACTGGTATACCAGCAAAATAATCTGTTACCTTATATCACTCTGCATCACTGAGACCGCAAAACCATATTTGGGCTAGGACCTGCTGCACGGTGAAACTCCTGAATAACCTAGACATAACTAACCAAAAACTGTATGAAAGAGACTGTAAAGTAAAAAGATAAACAGCACAGTTATCTTATGAATTGTGCTTTGCTAAACGGAATGTAGCGAGCTACGCTACAAGGTAAAAACACTGCACCATCTTGGTTCGATAATTATGCTTGGTTGCCTCCTCCTCTTACGCATAGCCTGATCTACCAGACTTCCGAATGCTTTGTGTTGAATGAGGGCTTGTCTGAAAGATAAGTCTTGGTTATTGGCTGGAATATTTGACAGACAGTTTTAAAACCCAATGGAAAGCAAATAATACTCGGAGTGGAGGTGGGTCGAAGACAGTTTTTCCCACTTCAGATAGGCCTATTGTGCTATCAGTCAAATAAATACACCCAACAACGTTTTTGCATAAATCTCTGCAATCAAGTACAAAACCACTTTGGCTAAAATATACTAAGCGGGATTGGTACTCCAGAAACTGGCTGAGTTTCACAACGCCAAACTGAACACAGCCAAACTACTCGTAATCAAATGCAGAAAAGCACAAGTCGTTTTAAACTTGGAAAAAAATGTACAGCCGTATGAAAGTTTTAAAGTATTTTTTCTTGAAGCCTAAAGGTATAATGATTTTTCAAACCAAAGTTTTGTGAAATACAATTAAGCAGAACAGTTTACCAGCACATTGTTTATGGTGTGACATTAAGCTGCAATACATGTTTGAGAATTAGGTCAGAGTTTCCAACGTTATTTACGGGGCTTAAATTTATTTTTGGGCTTAAAAACCACTTTCCCAGAAGGAATGGATATATCTTAAAGATATTTAATCAAAATATTGAGGCGAGCAGTTTATTATATATTATTAAATTAATGAAATGTATAATTTAATAATTTCCGTCATGCCCGCGTTACCGCTAGGGGGCGTTTGGCAGCAAGAGTTGAAATGGACATAAGCATTATTTATAAAATTGGCTGCACTTGTTTAAAATAGTGTACGTCTGTCGTACATACTTACGTCTATAAACTTCAAATTAACTTAAAATTGAACGCACCTGAATGAGCTCTGTAAATGCGCCCTGGTGTTAATTGGTCACATACATTTAATAGAAAGTTTTAATTTTCAACACCAATAAGTGTTCACGTGCGGCTCTCAAGCCTGCAATACTTTGGCAATACCAGCAGGTAATGTGCATACGTCAAGTACCTGACGTGGAGCTACGACCGTTTCCACGGTCAAATGGAGTCACGCTGAAATTTTATAAATCCCTACTTTGTCGTGATTTTCTACATACGTCGCACGTAAGGTCAAATTTGATCTAAAGTACATTTTTATAAATGAGCCCCCAGGTGTGAGCATCACAGACTTGTATGAAACAAGACAAATTTGTTTATTTTCATAATTTAAGTCAAAATAAAGTGCCAAAAAATTTATTTTAGTTTGTAATGAAATATGTGAAACCGGTAAATCTATACATTTTCTGGATCATAAACTACCACAAGTGTGCAAACGCTGAGTGATATGCAGAACTATTAGAGATCTATGATGCATAATATACGCCATTAGTGTCTCTATTGAAATGGCTAAATTGTGCATTGCTCTAAATCAGTGGTGCACAAACTGTGGGTCGCGGGAGATATCTATTGGGTCGCGGAATCATGTAGGCTACAGCAACATTCCAATGTGATTAGGCCTATATGAACAAAGTGTTAGGATTCAGTAATGATACTCTGCATTTGTACAATTAAATAATGAAACTACTTAAAGGTATACTATGTAGTTTCAGAACACTAGATGGCAATATTGAGCACGTAGGAGAAAAGGGCTCCCCGAAAATTGCTTATCACGTGTTCTTCTCAGACACGCACGACGACACACGAGCATTGTGGTGACGTTTCACACATATTTTCTCTGACTGTGGACTCAATTCAATTCGCTTTATTGGCATAAGACGACATTGAATCTGTATTGTCAAAGCATACTGCATTAAAAGAGTCAAAGACATACATCTAACTCTGAACAATACAAAACAGCAAAGACTAGAAACGAATGAACAGTAACCATACATGAAAACAATAACTTTTCTTTGATTATAGATTTAGAAATAACAACAATGTAAAATAATAAAGTACATAATTATCAATAGAAAATGATAATAATGATGATGAGAACGACACACATGATCTTATAAAGTGAATATAATAAATATAAAAAACTGAAATTGGTTTATAATGATCTCTGTCACTCACTGTCCCTAAAACGATAGCAGGCAGCTATATATTGTGCTGCCAGGTCACAGCACGTCCTCTCCTAAGAGGATGGGGAGTTTTTGGATGTCTGTTAAATTTTTTAATTGAAGTATCTCTGATTTATTTCGGGAAAATATTTATTTATTTAAATTTTTTTTTTTTTTAAAGAAACTGTTTGCGTAGTTCGATTTCCGTCCACGTTCACGTATTTGCATGAGGCATGTTTCGGTCCTAAGCTAAAATAAGAGTTTAGCTGGAAGCCTGCCCACATGGCCTGGCCATGTCAATCAACTGAGCAGGAACCGCCCATTCATGACATTTACACAATTTTAGCTGTTTCTGGCTTTAAAAATGGTGGCGGGATGTCAACAGTGTGACATTCAAAACATTAACAAAAAAACACTTTGCGAACGACTTATGAGGTAGGAAATACATTCAACATGTTTATTAGACCACAAGGACACATGTTTTTTGGGGAGAAAATTTGAATGTAAACAAAGAATGAGTTGTTTACAATGAAACTACATAGTATACCTTTAAACACATTGTTACTGTTTACAGTTGTGTTAAAAAAAATAGCAGTACAACATCAGTAACCTGATGAACCACTGTTATTATTAGTAGTGATATTTCTGCATGGCAAATAATTTACTTGTAGATGTAGTAGTGTAATAGAAAAACAACAGACCCAACTGTCATGACATGCACGCTGCTTGTTCTGAGTAATTGACTCATTCATTGAAAGGGGCGTGTTCAAAATAATAGCAGTGTGGAGTTTAATTAGAGAATTCATTCATTGTGTGAAAAAACAGGTGTCATTAATTGTCCTTTATTAAGGAAGAAGGGAAGCAAATGTTTCACACATTGTTATAAAATATATTTCCTTCTGAATTGCTAAGTAAAATGGGCCGTTCCAAACATTGTTTGGAGGAACAACGTAATTTGATTAAAAAGTTAAAAGTTAAGATATAAAATACAATACCAATTGGTATTATTAAAGGGGAGGAATAATCGACCGAAATAACGTTTCTGAACTTTTTTTGAGGAGTTTATATACAGGTGCAGCTCAAAAAATTAGAATATCGTGAAAAAGTTCAATATTGTTTGTCACTCATTTCAGAAAGTGAAACTCATATATTATATAGATTCATTACACAGAGTGAAATATTTCAAGCCTTTATTTCTTGTAATTTTGATGATTATGGCTTACAGCTAATGAAAACCCAAAATTCAGTGTCTCAGAAAATTAGAATATTGTGAAAAAGTTCAATATTGGAAACTCATGGTGTCACACTCTAATCAGCTAATTAACTCAAAACACCTGCAAAGGTTTCCTGAGCCTTTAAATGGTCTCTCAGTCTGGTTCAGTAGGCTACACAATCATGGGGAAGACTGCTGACTTGACAGATGTCCAGAAGACAGTCATTGACACCCTCCACAAGGAGGGTAAGCCACAAAAGGTCATTGCTAAAGAAGCCGGTTGTTCAGAGTGCTGTATCCAAGCATATTCATAGAAAGTTGAGTGGAAGGAAAAAGTGTGGTAGGAAAAGGTGCACAAGCAACAGGGATAACCGCAGCCTTGAGAGGATTGTCAAGCAAAATCCATTCAAGAATTTGGGGGAGCTTCACAAGGAGTGGACTGAGGCTGGAGTCAGTGCATCAAGAGCCACCACGCACAGACGAATCCAGGACATGGGCTACAAATGTCGCATTCCTCGTGTCAAGCCACTCCTGAACCAGAGACAACGTCAGAAGCGTCTTACCTGGGCTAAGGAGAAAAAGAACTGGACTGTTGCTCAGTGGTCCAGTGTCCTCTTTTCAGATGAAAGTAAATTTTGCATTTCATTTGGAAATCAAGGTCCCAGAGTCTGGAAGAAGAGTGGAGGCACAGAATCCACGTTGCTTGAAGTCCAGTGTGAAGTTTCCACAGTCAGTGATGATTTGGGGTGCCATGTCATCTGCTGGTGTTGGTCCACTGTGTTTTCTGAAGTCCACAGTCAACGCAGCTATCTACCAGGAAATTTTAGAGCACTTCATGCTTCCTTCTGCTGACAAACTTTATGGAGATGCTGATTTCATTTTCCAGCAGGACGTGGCACCTGCCCACTGCCAAAAGTACCAAAAGCTGGTTCAATGACCATGGTATTACTGTGCTTGATTGGCCAGCAAACTCGCCTGACCTGAACCCCATAGAGAATCTATGGGGTATTGTCAAGAGGAAGATGAGACACCAGACCAAACAATGCAGACGACCTGAAGGCCGCTATCAAAGCAACCTGGGCTTCCATTACACCTCAGCAGTGCCACAGGCTGATCGCCTCCATGCCACGCCGCATTGATGCAGTAATTCATGCAAAAGGAGCCCCAACCAAGTATTGAGTGCATAGAAATGAACATACTTTTCAGAAGGCTGACATTTCTGTTTAAAATATCCTTTTTTATTGATCTTATGTAATATTCAAATTTTCTGACACTGAATTTAGGTTTTTCATTAGCTGAAAGCCATAATCATCAAAATTACAAGAAATAAAGGCTTGAAATATTTCACTCTGTGTAATGAATCTATATAATATATGAGTTTCACTTTCTGAAATGAGTGACAAAAAATATTGAACTTTTTCACGATATTCTAATGTTTTGAGCTGCACCTGTATACTGTATTATATACTGTATATACTGACTATTCTGAAATGTCTTCTGTTGCAAATCTTTGAATGATACAGCTTCATGGATGTGCAGGGAATATTTTTTTGAGATATTGACATTTGACATTTAAATAAAACTAGTGAAAACTAAGTGGAAATTGCCTCTGGAGGGCCAAAGTAAATAGAGTTAACAATGAATTGTTAATTACTGAAAATTACATTAAAAGTTTGGGTTGTGAAAAGTATGGATTAATATCCTTGGGTCGTCGCTGAAAAAGTTTGTGCACCTCTGCTCTAAATCATAAAATAATGATATATTTAACTACAAATCAACTGTTTTGACTCATAGAACTCACCTTTTCATCGTTTTCAAGTGGGAATTACTATCTTTTCATCAGTATAGGGGGGTAGATATCTATGGGTCCAAAACCCTATCCAAAACTAGGCATGTGCCGGTAACCGGATTCACGGTATATCTCGGTAGTAAATAGCTAGGGTGACCGTTTACCGTTAGTGAGAAAGCAAAATGCCACATCAAAGGCATAGGTGGCGCCTTCCGTTTTCTGGTCACGTTGTGGTCAGTGACACCGTTACTGCTGTCAAACATGGAGTCAGTCAGTGGGTGCGCACTTGTAAATTAGCTCAGCTAACGACGTTATCATTGCTTTGGCAGGTGAACCCCCCCCTCTGACTTAGGTCAATGTCAAACTTGGATAACAATTATATCATTACAGCTGAATCCAATATAATCTCATGAACAGGTTTTACAGTTCCTGATTCCTTTTGTCTTTTAAAAAGCTAATCTAGCTCACCCGGAAAGCAAAAGGTGCACAAGGGCAAAACAAAGTCTTCCGCAGGCTCACTATATGCTTCTCTAATCTAGGCTACTCTTTTCTATTAAAAGGCGATAGCCGCGTCACTATAAAAAAAAAGGTGAGAGCTTCCTCCCAAATGGACGCAAAAGGCCTAGGTGCACCAACAGTGGAAGCTATGGGGTTATTAACAGTTTGCTGAGTAAAATAGCTATGTAAATACCTTTTTAAAATAGGCCTATTACATAGAAATACAGCTCTGGAAAAAATTAAGAGACCACTGCAAAATTATCAGTTGTCTCTAGGGTTGTCACGATATCCAATAATATCGGATATGGTGATATTTGAAAATATCGCAGAGATGACTGTCTGTAGCCACAATATTTAAAAAAAAAAAAATTTATTTAAAATCATTTTATTATTGATATTCTAAGGACAAAACATGCATACATGCTTTTAAATAATAATACTGGTCGGAAATAATAGGTGAGTTTATATTTCAAAATTTGTATAACTAAACATTTGTATTACTGCATGTGCCATGGCCTGCCCGACAAATGAGTGGTGTCCTTTCCCGCTCCATTTTCTATTTTAGTTTTGATGCCTCGCAACAAATTCTGTATGCTTTGTTTTTTTAAATATTTGGTTATTATTATTTGCTCTGTATTTATTATTTTGTTGCTATTAGCCTATTCGTAAACTAGCTATTTAGACTATTAACGGTATAAATTAATTATCTGATGCGCAATGTTAACAGCACAGAGAGGATGGTTATTACATAGATTTTCCCATTTCCAGTGGAAGGGGAATGTGACTTTGTATTATGATTACATAATGGCTAATGATGACTTAGGCAAAAATATTGAAAACTGAGTGGGACTTAGGCATTTATATACATGAGGCAAAAGTCGAGAATCCACTGATGACTTAGGCAAATGTCAAGTATCTACTGGTACAGAGAAAGTATCAAATTTGACACTTCCTAGGCAGATTTATGCTTCCAAATGGGGTAAGCTGTCAAAATAATGGTGACAGTGTTGAGGCAAGACGTGCTTCATTGACTGCAAATCATTGAACATAGTATAAAGTGGTTCAGGAAGTGCACAGCGACCTGCAGTGACGAGCATTTTTACACTGTTGACGAATGATAAATTAAGTGATTTAGGCAGAAAAATGTCCAAAAAATGACTTAGGCACTTTTGTTATGAGGCTGTCGATATATACATTTCCTGGATCATAAACTCCATGTCCACAAGTTTTGCAAAATCTGAGGATGATATGCAGAACTACTAAAGGTCTATGGTGCAAAATATAGGCAGTGTACCCTGTTGTCCATTAGTGTCTCCAAATCTATCCAAATGGCTAAATTGTGCACTGCTCTAAATAAAAGAAATTATGCTATATTTAACTACAAATCAACAGTGTTGGCTCATAAAATTCACTTTTGCATAATTTGCAAGTGGGAATTACTAGATTTTCATCAGTATAGGGGGGGTAGATATCTATGGGTGCAAAACCCCTATGCAAAACATGTCATAAAATGAATAAAATTTGTTTTGTCCATTATAAAACATATTCTGTTTGATACTGTCATTAAACTCACACAGAATGCCCCTGCCAATAGCTCTTCATTCAATGCTGATGATTGTCTGAAATTCTTCACAAATACGATTGATTAAATTAGAGATAAAATCAATGGTCCACACTCCGCTCAGAAAGATGGCTATGAGCTATCCATTACCTTGATGGATGCAGGCACTGTGACTCAGACCAACTGCACTCTTTCAGTTTGAAATAATTTCAGCTGAAGCCTTTACCAGCTTGGTAACTGCTTCCAAACCTACAACCTGCATATTAGACCCTATACCATCTAATCTTTTTAAGGAACAGTTTCCTGTTTTAAATAGTCATGTTCTTAATATTGTCAAAAAGTCGCTTTCCATCGGCTCTGTGCCCTCAGCTTTTAAAACTGCCATTATTAAACCGCTGCTTAAAAAACCTAACATGGATCCGCAAATTTGGAATAATTATAGATCTTCCTTTTATATCGAAATTACTTGAAAGGGCTGTCGCTGATCAACTTACTGCCTACCTATCCAACAATAATCTTTACGATAAATTTCAATCTGGCTTTCGGTCCTGTCATTCTACTGAAACCGCCTTGACCAGAGTAATCAATGATCTACTGTTTACTGTTGATTCTAACTTAACATCATTGTTGCTGCTTCTTGACCTGAGTGCAGCTTTTGACACCGTGGACCATAGCATACTTCTCAGCCGCCTGGAGAAGCATATTGGCTTACAGGGGACAGTGCTTTCTTGGTTTCATTCTTATGTATCAGAGAGAACTCAACATGTAATTTACAATAATACAATCTCTGAATTTTCTGAAGTAAAGTTGGTGTACCACAGGGATCGGTCCATGGCCCTTTGCTTTTTTCGATCTATATGCTTCCCCTTGGTGACATCATTTGCAAATATGGTGTTAAATTTAATTGCTACACTGATGATACGCAGCTATATGTACCTGTAAAGCCAAATGACCTTTCCCAACTCCTAAATTGGATGGATATGAACTTTCTGCTGTTAAATGCTGATAAAACAGAGTTATTAGTTTTTTGACCAGCCAAACACGGACACTTGTTTGAGAATTTGAGTGTTAACTTTGATGGCTGTATTATTTCTGAAAGTCCGACTATCAAAAACCTTGCAGTGATTTTTGATTCTCGTCTGACATTCCAGCCTCATATCAAGGCCATTACCAAGATAGCATCTTTTCATATTAGTAATATCGCTAAAATCCGACCTATTCTTTCATTGCGTGATGCTGAAACCTTAATGCATGCACTTGTATCTTCTAGACTGGATTATTGTAATGCCCTTTTTTCTGGTCTTCCTAGTTGTGCTTCTAGAAGTCTTCAGCTTGTTCAGAATACTGCAGCTAGAATCCTGACAAAAACTTAACATAACACCCATTCTGGCCTCTCTTCGTTGGTTACCAATACAAGCTAGAGCTGATTTTAAGGTTCTTCTTTTAACATATAAGGCCTTGCATGGTCTTGCACCACATTACCTATCTGAGCTAATTACACCATATACACCGGCACGCCCACTTTGCTCTCCCGATGCTGGTCTTCTGGTCATTCCTTCAGCAAATAAAAAATCAGTTGGTCACAGAGCATTTGCCTACCGTGCACCTTATCTCTGGAATAGCCTTCCATTAAATGTTAAAAAAGCACATTCAGTTGAAACATTTAAATCAAGACTAAAAACGTACCTTTATTCACTTCATTACAGCCGACCCTAGAACTGCATCCCTATAACACTGGTGGCAGGTAGGGCTAGTAGGGCCAGTAGCTATTTGAAATCCCCTACATCTTAAATTTGATCTCTTAGAACATTATTAAATTATATTTATTTTCCTTTCTTTTCTTTTTTCTTTAATGCATCTCTTTTCTGCATTATTTGTAAAGTGTATTGGGATCAGGCTGCATGGTGATTCTGCACTTTAAATAAAAATTGATTGATTGATTGATTAAGCATATACATTTGCTCCTTCTGATGGCTTAAGATAAAAACATTGATATCATAAGTGCTACATAGACCTAAACATGTTGCCTAATAATTCACTCTTCTACCGCAACAAAACATCACTTTTCCCTGTACTCTACAGTATGTATACTTTTGTCCTGGGATTGCATTTTTCTGTTGGTCTTTTTTTTTTTCATTTTTTAATGTTCCTAGTCATAATGACTCCAAGGAAAATTTTACCTTAATCTACCACATATCAGCGCACAGTAAATTGGAATGAGCATTTGTCATGCCCTAAGAGACAAGTACATACGCCATAGCCTATATTATGTACGATAACATGAACATAAAATAGTATTCCACCATCTGCAAAATGCTGCCAAATGTTCTATCTTCAATGAACATCGGTAGCCTACATCATAAATACATTTAATAATTCAATTCAATTCAATTTTATTTGTATAGCACTTTTTACAGCGAACTGTCACAAAGATGCTGCACAGGGAAACATAAGGAAAATTAAGCAGAAAACCAGGCCTTAGCCCCCAACCAGCAAAATGAGGTAAAAAAAAAACTCCCCGGTAGGGGAGAAAAAACACTGAACAGTGGCAAGAAAAAACTCCCCAGTGGGAAGAAATCTTCGCTGGCCGGCCCGGTGCACTACAGTATGTGAAATTCACTCAAAATGCGAAAATAACAATAGGGCTATCAAACATATTGGAAAGACAGTGCTCGAGTGGAAACATGAACGTACATATGTAGCCAGCGAGACCAACGGTATTTTAGACGCAAAAATACTTACATATCGGCAAAGGGAAACTCCCCTGCCTAATGCGTATTCTATAGAGCTTGCGTAATACCAGACAGTTAAAACGAAAACTGCCGTTACCTGGGCTGTAGTAAATTGTTCAAAGCACCCAAAAAGACGTGGCATATACCGTTGCTAAGGTTATAATGTACTATATTGGATAAAAAAGCAGACAATTAAACCAGAATGAACTGTAATGAATATGACAGGCTTACAGGACATGAGTCGACGTTTCAGATAGTGTAATAGCGGTATAAAGTGTTGTATATTTCTCAAACCAATTGTACCAGACAATAAATGACTGAATCACTGAATTTTGAAAGGAACATCTCGATGTGTAAAACAAATGGTAGGATTGTATATTTATTTCATATTTAGTAGCATATATTGCTAGTAGAATACATGGTAGAACTTTCACAGTTTATTTTGCATTTGAGTGAACAGGGCTTTTCTGGCATACGATCAGGCTATTGTTGGGTTTATCTTGTTGCTATGACGTTATTCTAATTTTATATGATGAATAAATATATTTATGAACTCAAACATAGACGCTAATGTCCACTATGTCACGCATGGGTAGGTATAGACTAGGTGGGGGTTGCTTGTTAAATGGACTTGCTACTGGGAATAGTGACACTTAGAAACTCCGTATTCGGCAGAAATCGTCACGAACCGTCTACCAATAAAGTTAAAACAGAGTTTGTGATTTCCACTAATAGTTTGGCTGCAGTAGCAACCAATGTCTCAGTTGAGCAAAAAGGTCCCACGCAAAGGAGTTAAGAGAAAGTGAGAGAAGATGGCTGATCTTGTTTCAAAGAAAAACACCACTTCACCAATCTGGGAGTTTTTCGGCTACAAACCTAATGATAACGGAGTACCGGTGCCCAAAAAGGGCCCTCCGACAAATTCGGTCCCCCCTGCCCTCATGAACTCTCGTCGGCTCAGATATGCATCACGTTTTAGGTAATGTAGGCTAAGTTCAACTTTATTCATTTTAGAAATGTGACACATGGCATGTAGCTACTCATTTTGCACGTAGCAAGCTGTGTATTTTAGCCAAATCTGACCAGTTTCCCTGGTAATTTCAGTTAACTGCTAGCCAGCTCAGCATTACATTACAGTGATCTGTAACTGCCAAGCGTTCGACAGGTAGCTATAGCTTGCTATCGGTCACGTAACGCTAAATAGCCAGCTAGCTCTTCCATACAATAGCTGACAACACTCAAACATAAATTGCTATTTATTTTGACGTTATCTAGTTCACATTAACGCTATCACCAGGTAGCTAGCGGTAGGTCACGTAACTGGCTAAATATGTCCAATTTCCCGATAATTGGTGCTATTTTGATGCGCTATCCAGCTAGCTTTGCCAAACATTAGCTGATAACACATAAAAACACATTGCTAACATTATTAATTTCGGCGGTATCAAGTTCACATTGCAGCTGCCTGTTTTTAGACTGGCGAGCAAACGTATACCTAAAACGTGACGCATACGACATATACATGAGCCGACCAGAGTTCATGAAGGGCAGGGGGGACCGAATTTGTCGGGGGGGGCCTTTTTTGGCGTGACACCGGCGAATGTTGACGAGGTAACATGCCGAAAACATTTTCGCTAACTACACAGTCATTATGAGTGCATTATAACATGAGCCTATGAGAGCCTACTGATGGCAATAAATAATTTGTCATATGCAGACATAGCAGCAAACATTGTTTTGTGGACATAGTTCGAAACGTAATAAATTGACGGCCGCTCATCATCATCATGTTTGTCATCACATATTCATTTTGGAGCGATATATGAAGTGTCTATCTACGAAGTTACGAGAAAAAAAGTGTGAGATGAGTGAAATTACGGGATGTTGCAGTTGGCATTTATTTACGACACTACAGGCTCAGCGTCTCGGCGCAAGCAGCCAAACTGTGTGGGTTAAATATAGCCTATAAATCGATTGCTCCATGTCTGTATACAATGGCTGGAGAGTGGACCCTTTTCCCTTGAGAAAATGTAAATTGGAACATGGCGCCTAAATGTCATGTTTTTTAATCAAGTAATTTTTTAAACTTATTTTGTAACGTTAATATTAATACGCTATGAAAATAACTGGCTACAGACACGTGTGCAATATTAGCTACAATTTAGATAATTTCTGATCAAAAAAGCTGATCAATGGGGCAGTTTGCACCTTATTAAGGTTAGTGTGGTTATTATGCGGGTGTGAACAAGACCCTACCTTACCGTAGAAACGTTCCAAAATTACACTTACGCCTGCTCTTGGGTAGGCATAAAATTTGCGCCCGGTCTTAGTGAAAATAGTGTTTACGACCAGTTGGTGCAACGGCCTTAAAGTTGCGCCCAGAAAGTTACGACCAATTTAGCTTACGACCAGGTGTAAGCCCTGTTGGTGCAACCGGCTCCTGATGGTTTAACCTCTTCCTACCAAGAGCAAAATAGGCCAATTCTCACCTGTTTTCAGTAGTGACAAAGCCGTTTATCTCAAAAACTGTAAATGCTGCAAATATGGTTCATAGCTTTTATTAAAACAGAGAACTACACTATTGACTGAGCAGTCAGAATTCATGTACATCCACTTTTTGCGACTTAATTACAACAATTTATGTGCAAAAAAAAAAAAAAAACTAATTGCATTCAACTTGCTGAATTTTTACCTGATGAGCTATAAAAGTAGGGTTGGGACAAGGGCTGGGTATCGTTTGAAATTTTTCGATACCGGTCTCGATACCGATTGCCTGGTGTTCGATACCGATGCCAAATCGATACTTTTTTCGATACTTTTCTTTGCTGAGTGTAAAGATATTTTAATATATCTACGATATAATATCCAAAAAAATAAGCAGAAACCTCTCAAATGCTTCAGTGTTTAATGTTGTCAACTCAAACGGCTGTATAAAATGAATAAAATTATGCTTTAAATCAAGAAAGAAAAAAAAAGAAAGTTCCCCTGGTGGGGCTAAAGATTTGGTACTTAACAGATCATTTTAGAAATTTTTGCCATAAAGTACCGAAAATTGGCATTGAATACTTTTTCGATTCTCAGTTTTCGATACTCGGTGCTACGGACATGATTCGGTCGGTGCTCAAAAAGTATTGAGGTTCGATACCCAGCCCTAGTTGGGACGATACCATTTTTTTCAGTCCGAGTACTCACTTTTGGGTACTTGCCGATACGAGTACTTTTTATATTCTTTTTTATAATTTTCAGTTACCACAATAATGAGATTGCTAAATTTTGAAAACACCATTTATTTTTTAATTATTGGATGCATGTATACAAATAAAATGAAACAATTTATTAAATGCAAAGACTTTGAGGTCATCCATTGTATACAAAATGATAATAACTAGCAAATCATAAGTTGACTAATGATGACTAATTTTTCATTGTGTGTTGTATAAAACTGTTGAGCTGATAACACAAAATCTTGGATCACACCTAAAGATTATTGAAAGTTTTTAGTTCTTCTCAACCCCATTGAGAGGGCAACTATTACATTAGCAAGTCGTTAGTAGAATACTCTTTTATCCATTTCTTTGATGACAAAAAGTGAATAAACGTAACTCAATTAAAAAAAATTAACAAGTCACGCCACCTGCTGCGTATTTAGCTACTAATACATTCAACGCGAAACAAACATTTTTGCACAATTAATTCCGAGGCTACGTGTTGACGAATTCAAAGAACGAGATAGCATATGTTACGAAACATAGGCTATGCTATTCCACAAATTACGTATAGGCTATGAGAAAAATGTTTAAATTGATAGCGTGAATAAAATAAACTTTGATGCTCCAAAAACAGGCGTGCCAAACTTATATGCATGGGTGTAATAAAAGAGAGGGGTTCCATTTCACTATGTAAAAAAATAAAATACATTGACCCTAGCAAAAGGCGAAACATGATGGACAATTTTTCACCACGCTCAAACTCACAGTCTCTTCTCCACAAGAAAACCGCTTTTGTCGGGACTGTGCACAAACGGAGATGGGAACTTCTTCCAAGCACATGCAACCAAAAGGGAGAGATACAGTAGGCCTACTATGCATCGCACCGTTTCCGCTGGAACAGACTTAAAGCGAAAGCCTGATATTGTTACATACTGCAACACCTGCATGTGGAACACCCGGTTGTTTTCACTGACTGTCACTGACACTTTGAAGTAAATTAGGAACTTCTCATGCGTTTTTTTTTTTGTGTGGAAAGCTCCAATTTAAAATCGTCCGTTTTGGGGATACATGCAGACTATCTGTGCCCAGCTTTCTGGTAGGTCAAAAAGCTCCACGAATCATTTATTTTTATTTTTTTTTGTTGTCCTATTCACACGTCTAATTGCTCATTTGCGGAACAAAAGAAGGGTGGTGCAGGGTGAATGGAGATCTCCAACTGAACTTTAGTCCTGATATTGTCACCTGGTTTCTTGCACATTTTGGAGTAAATAAAACTAAAAATGTTTCTATGGGGTTTTTTTTTACACGAATGTTTAAAATATTTGCATATCCAAATGTAAGCTATTCGATGAATTAGGAACTATGTGCTGACAGGAGAGACATGACTCACAGGCAATTTATCTCAAATAAATTAAAATTTAAGAACAATTTTACTGTATACTTATTGCAGACATACACCACAACATTAAAACCACTGACAGGTGAAGTGAATAACATTGATTATCTCGTTGTTATTTTGGTTCTACTCTAGCACTTTGAGTTTGAAAGGATACAATGACAATGAGGTTGAAGTGCAGACTGTGAGGGTGTTTTCATCCAAATCGGATGAACCGTTTATAAATTATAGAATAGCTCTCCAAAACCCATGTAGCAGCACAGTGAATCTTTGATGTCCACCAGTTTCCGAGATAAAATAAAAACACCCCTGCATAATAATCAACAACTCATGTTCTCTCCCTCATGTTATGTCATGCATAAATTGCTCATTTGTTTACCTCCGCAGCCTGCTGTACTGCATACAGAACAATTTACTCATGTGGAACAATAACTCTACTAAACAAACACTTCCAGATGCCATTTCATACACAAAAAAAAAAAAAAAACTCGGAAAATTCATCTCAGACACAAATTGATAGCCAGCTGCTATGTTTCATTTAGCTGGCTAGCTTGCCATTGTTACAGTACAGTAACATTAGCTATATTCATTTAATTCAGAGGGATTCGTTTTATACATAATAGTGAATTCACACTGGTATACAGACAAAAAAATCTGTTAACCTTATACCACTCAGAGTCACTGAGACAAGATGGCAAAAACATCTTTGGGCTAAGACCTGCTGCACGGAGAAATGCCTGAAAAACCTAGACGTAACTAACCAAAAACGCCCTGACTGTATGAAAGAGACTGTAAAATAAAATAACTGAACTGCAGCCGTTACCTAATGAATTATGCTTTACTAAGCGGAATGTAGCTAGCTACGCTACAAGCTAAAAACACTGGTACGCCATCGTGGTTAAGTAAATACACCCCTCTGCCTGTTACGCGGAGCTGCATCGACCTGACTTCCGAAGGGATTGTGCTGAATGAGGGCTTACCTGAAAGAGTCTTGGCTATTGGCTGAAACAATTGACACAGTTTTAAAACCCAATGGAAAGCAAACATGGCTCTAACTGGAGGCAGGCCCATGCTAGTGATTCCCACTTCAGAGAGGCCTATTGTGCTATCAGTCAAAAAAATATACCCAATTTGAAGACGGTTTTGCATATCATGTCAGAAACCCCTTTGTCTAAAATGTACTAAGCCAAGGGATTAGTACTCCAGCAACTGGCCGATTTTCACAATGCCAAACTGAACGCAGCCAAACTACTCACGACAAAGTGCTGAAAAGCACAAGTCTGTTTCGTAATTTGAAAAAAGTCACGTACAGCCATATGAAAGTTTTGAACTATTTTTTCTTGAAGTGTAAAGGCATGATGATTTTTCAAACCAAAGTTTTGTGAAATACAATTAAGCAGAACAGTTTACCAGCACATTGTTTATGGCATGGTAGCAAGCTGCAATACATGTTTGGTCATTAGGTTGGAGTTTACAACGTTATTTACTAAGTTTTAACTCAATGTTTTGGGCTTAAAAACCACTTTCCCAGAAGGAATGGATGTATCTTAAGGATATCTTAAATGTTCCCATTCATAATGACTCCAAGGCATTCATCAAGCAAATATCAGCCTACTTCTGTAGGAAACCCTGAAAAGTGGCAAACTCTCTGTGCTGCATAGGTATGGGGCATGCCGTAACTTGGCGGATGGCAATGGTAGGATTGTACATTTATTTAATGTTTAGTAGCAGATATTGATAGTAGAATGACGTGTTATAATCACACAATTTCACTTTTATTTTGCATTCGAGTGAGCAGGGTTTTTCACTGCTATTTTGGCAAACGATCAGGCTATTGTTGGCTTTATCTTGCTGCTAACACGGAATACAATTCTTGGTGGCAAAAAAAATATTTTTATAAACTCACAGACATTATTGTTCACCGTGTCATGCATTACATTACAATTATTTGGCAGACGCTTTTATCCAAAGCGACGTACAATAAGCATGGGTAGGTACAGTTGCAGACGAGACTGGGTGGGGCATTGCTTGTTAAGTGGACTTGCTATGGGACAATAAACTCCGTATTTGGCAGAGTTGTCACAAACCGTGAACTAATAAATATAAAACACGTTTGTTGTTTCCACTTATAGTTTGGTTGCAGGAGAAATTAATATCTGAGTTGAGTAAAATCTTGGCGCCGGCGCCATTGCCACTAGGGGATCTGCGTGAAAGGGTTAAACAGCAGGTTAACAATCCTCATCCATCACAGTGAATTGAATCAACTGGTAAAAAATGATGATTACCGTTCCACTTAACCTGCGATACACCTCAGCATGTTGAAAATACACTCACCTTTGGAGAAAGCCTTGGTATTTACTTTAGCAGCTAAGGGAGCAGACCCAAGTTAAACTGCTTGATTGAGTGGGCCCAGCCAGGACCTCTTGTTGGGGTCAGGCTAACACCGCTGCTAACACACAGCCCAGCAGCTCTGGCGTGTACAGACAATCGGTTCCATGTAGGGCATATGGATTTGGCATCATATTACGGCAGAAATTCCCAGTCATCTCATTAGAAATGTGATATAATTTCAACTCTATACAAAATGTAGGACAAAAAAAAATGAGGGCACCAGAATAGAACAGACTGTGCTTGACTAGCCTTGCTCCAGTATGAGCTGTGATTCTACTACAGCACAGAGCTTTGTGCTTCAGACACAGCCTGTACTCCTGAGAGGTACTCCCACTTATGTGGAGACAGCTTTGCCGTGCCCCAGTTCACCCCCGCTTTCACCGCAACAAAGCCAGAAATATGGCAGCTAGATAAAATGAGCAACAACCTCTTTTTCATTCTCGTATATAACCTGTTAATCCACATTCACATCACAATTCTGATTTATTTGGCCACCAGTCACATGCGCTCTCTGATGTTCAGATACATGCTGCGAGCTCGCTGAGTTGTGCAGCCTACCCTGGTTCGTTCAGGCTACAGTCGTCCACGTGGGTGTACAGGGTCATCCAGTTCTGGCCGTCCTTGGACACCTGGAAGACCCAGTTACGGAGGGCGGAGCGGCCGTATCCACGGGCGTGCCGCAGGGTGTAGGCTGAGGGGATGACCCACAGGCCCAGGTCGATGGCAAACCAGGCGTTCTTATCATCGTTGGTGTGGCAGTTGAGGGCAGAGCTGTCCCGGCTCAGGATGTCCTCCAAACGTCCGTAGGGCAGGTTCCGCCCCTCTGATGAGGTCACCACCACTAGCCCGTAGGCTGCAGGGTTCACCCATTCGTATGCAGTTCTAAAACAGGGGATATTATGACTCACTTGCCACAGTAAATGCCAAAGGAAAGGTTCTTGTAAATAAAAGTACACATTAAAAAAATTTAAACCCAGGGTGAGAAATATATAAGTCGGCTCTGCACCAGAGGCAACTTAATGACAATGTGAATGGAAAAAATCTCAAATTTATAACATTATACACAGAACTCATCTTAGCAAGAAAAGGCATATTCTTGGCCAATAATGTGGCTGGTCAGTAACACTACTCCCTAATGTAAATTCATTTTCTAAAGCATTTCAAATTAATAAATTTGATAATTAGATGGTCAAATGTATTCAGTAGCAGCACAAATAAACAAGTGGAAAATTTTTACTAGTTCTACAGCTTTTAGCACCGATTGTTTTATTCATCTGAAGGATGACATGAAGTTTCTGTAAAAAGTTGTGTTTTTATGGGAATGGGTGGTCAGCCTTTTGCCCAGCCCCCAAGCTAGGAGGACCAGGGACTGCTCTTTGGCAGCCATATATCCCTTGACAAATCCAGCATGGTTAAACCTACCAGGGACTAAAGTCCCAGCCGGCATAGCTCTTCACTGGGGTCACTGAGACCCGCAAGCTTCAGGGCCACATCAAGGTGTTAGCCCAAAGGGATTGTTTCATTATTAAAGCTAAATTAACTCTCCAAAAAGGAAAACTGAATGTACCGATTTACAAGGGTCGTAATTTGTGAGAGAATAGCGGCTAATGGAGCAGGGTGTCTCATTGCAAAGTGTGGCAAGAAAGCTGCTTCTCAGAGCCGCCAAAAACTGTACTATAGTGGCACAACAGGCAGCAGGTATGAACTCATGACAGTTAAATGTGTGTGGATATAAAGATTGTACACATTTATGGCTGTACTTCTCACCTGGTACATGTATGTGACTATACCTGTACTTACCAGCTAGTGCATGTTTGTGACTGTAGCTGAATATAACTGCTAGTGCATGTTTGTGACTGTAGCTGAATATATCAGCTAGTGCATGTTTGTGACTGTAGCTGAATATAACTGCTAGTGCATGTTTGTGACTGTAGCTGAATATATCAGCTAGTGCATGTTTGTGACTGTAGCTGAATATATCAGCTAGTACATGTTTGTGAGAGTAGCTGAATATATTAGCTGGGGCATTTTTGTGATGGTAGCAGAATATAACAGCTAGTGCATTTTTGTGACTGTTGCTGTACACATGACCTTGTGCATGTTTGTGACGGTAGCTGAATAGAAGAGTTAGTGCATGTTTGTGACTGTAGCTGTACACGTCAGCTAGTGCATGTTTGTGACTGCAGTGCATGATTATGACTGTAGCTGAATATATCAGCTAGTGCATTTTTGCGAATGTCGCTGTACGTATGAGCTTGTGCATGTTTGTCCAGATCTCGTATTTGATACACACATTAAAGACATCTCTAGGGTTGCTTTCTATCACTTGAGGAACATCTCAAAAATTCGAAAAATACTGTCCCTACATGATGCTGAAAAGCTAGTCCATACTTTTGTTACTTCTAGATTAGATTACTGTAATGCTCTTTTGTCTGGATGTGCAAATTCCTCTCTGAAAGGGCTTCAGCCAATTCAAAATACAGCAGCTCGTATTCTCACGAGAACTCGGAGATTTGAACACATCAGCCCAGTGTTAGCTTCACTTCACTGGTTGGCAGTCAAATTTCGAATAGACGATTCTGTTACTTACCTTTAAAGCCTTGGGCTTGCCCCCCTTATATTTAAGTGATTTACTTTTCCCTTATAATCCCTCACGAACGCTCCGTTTGCAGGGCGCAGGCCTCCTTGTTATTCTTAGAATAGCTAAAAGTACCATAGGTGGTAGAGCCTTTTGCTATCGTGCTCCTCTCCTATGGAACAAATTGCCTGCTCGTGTTCGGGGTGCAGACACTATCAGTTTATTTAAAGCTAGGCTTAAAACCCATCTTTTTAGTCTGTCCTATAGTTGAGGGGCAGGAGTGGGTGGTTGGCATAAGCTATAGTCTCTCTGGTGGACTGAGCAGTCAGTGCTGTCACTGGATCATTATTGGTAGTGCTGTGTTAAGCTGGACTGGTCATGGTCTGGTAGTGCTGTGTTAAGCAGGACCGGTCATGGTCTAGTGGTGACCATCTCAAGCCTGCCTTCATGGCTGTATTGGCCCCTGCCTCTGTTTAGCCCTAAGCTATGCTGCCATAGCCTTATTCTGCCGGGGTTTCCTTATCGCACGCAGGCACCTCTGTCTCTCCGGGTCTGCTTGTTCTGCTACCATCTGAACCCCCTAACAATGTTTTTTTTCTTTTTTCCTCTTCCCTGCTCTGGGCACCTGACCAGAGTTCTAGCCCGTTTCCTGAGTTTCCCGAGCCCTCCCCCCGCCCCCCCTCCTGACCCTGAGCTCCAGCCCAAGACCAGCTAGGCGCCCCCCACCTGCCACTGCTGATCTCTACATGACGGAGTCATCACAGTAGAATACCTCACTATGAAATAATCAACCCATAGGCTAGTGGAGGATGGGCATCCCTCCAATAGCTTGGTTCCTCTCGAGATTTCTTCCCATCGGGGAGTTTTTTCTCGCCACAGTATGAGGATTTTCTCTCCCTCCCTACTAGAGTTTTTACCTCTGCTATCTGGGTGCTTAGAGCTGGCTTAGAGCTGGCATTTCCCATTTCCCCTTTCTGTTCTGTAAAGTGTCTTTGTGACAGTTGTCTGTGAAAAGCGCTATATAAATAAAATTGAATTGAATTTGTGACTCTCGCTGAATATATCAGCTAGTGCATGTTTGTGACTGTAGCTGAATATATCAGCTTGTGCGTGTTTGTGACACTCGCTGAATATATCTGCTACTACATGTTTGTGACCATAGCTGAATATACCTGCTAGTGCATGTTTGTGACTGCAGCTGAATATATCAGCTAGTGCATGTTTGTGACTGTAGCTGAATATATCAGCTAGTACATATTTGTGACTGTAGCTGAATATATTAGCTAGTGCATTTTTGTGACTAGAGCTGAATATATCAGCTAGTGCATGTTTGTGACAGTCGGTGAATATATTGTCTGCTACAGGTTTGTGACACTAGCTAAATTTATCAGCTACCGCATGTTTGTGAACGCAGCTGAATATATCAGCAAGTGCATGTTTGACTGTAGCTGAATATATCAGCTAGTACGTGTTTGTGACTGTCACTGTACATATCAACATGTGCATATTTGTGACAAGCTGCATATATCAGCTAGTGCATGTTTGTGACAGTCGGTGAATATATTGTCTGCTACAGGTTTGTGACACTAGCTAAATTTATCAGCTACCGCATGTTTGTGAACGCAGCTGAATATATCAGCAAGTGCATGTTTGACTGTAGCTGAATATATCAGCTAGTACGTGTTTGTGACTGTCACTGTACATATCAACATGTGCATATTTGTGACGAGCTGCATATATCAGCTAGTGCATGTTTGTGACTGTAGCTGAATATATCAGCTTGTGCATGTTTGTGACTAGCGGAATATACCAGCTAGTGCATGTTTGTGACTGAATCTGTACTTCTCAGCTCATGCATGTTTGTGACTATAGCTGTACATATCAGCTAGTGCATGTTTGTGCTGTAACTGAATATACACTGCCCGGCCAAAAAAAAAGTCGCCATTGCACCCGTCATGCATAGTGCCCACTGTACAAGCCTCTGGAGGCAGTGTTATGATCTGGGGATGCTTCAGTTGGTCAGGTCTAGGCTCAGCAACATTATGCAGCAATAAAATGAAGTCAGCGAAGTACCTGAATGTACTGAATGACCAGGTTATCCCATCAATGGGCATATGCCAGGATGACAATGCCAAGATTCATCGGGCTCAAATTGTGAATGAGTGGTTCAGGGAGCATGAGGAATCATTTTCACACATGAATTAGCCACCAAATTCCTGACCTTAACCCCATTGAAAGTCTTTGGGATGTGCTGGATAACACTTGTTTGACTCTCCCGTCGTCAATACAAGATCTCAGCCAAAAACTTATGCTACTCTGGATGGAAATAAATGTTGTGACATTGCATAAGGTTGTCGAAACAATGCCACAACAAATGTGCGCCGTAATCAAAGGTAAATGCGGTCAAAGGAAATATTAGAGTGTGCAACTTTATTTTTGGCCGGGCAGTGTATGAGCTAGTGCATATTTGTGACGGTAGCTGAATATAACAGCCAGTGTATGTTTGTGACTGTAGCTGAATATATCAGCGAGTGCATGTTTGTGACTGTCGCTGAATATATCAGCTAGTGCATGTTTGTGACTGTAGCTGAATATATCAGCTTGTGTATATCTGTGACTGTAGCTGAATATATCAGCTAGTGCATGTTTGTGAGTTGCTGAATATATCGGCTGCTACAGGTTTGTGACACTAGCTAAATTTATCAACTAGTGCATGTTTGTGAAGGCAGCTGAATATATCAACGTGTGCCTATTTGACTGTAGCTGTACATATCAACGTGTGCATATTTGTGACGAGCTGCATATATCAGCTAGTGCATGTTTGTGACTGTAGCTGAATAAATCAGCTGGTGCAGGTTTGTGACTGTAGCTGAATATAACAGCTAGGGCATGTTTGTGACTGTTGCTCAATATAACAGCTAGGGCATGTTTGTGACTATAGGTGTATATATCAACGTGTGCATATTTGTGACGAGCTGCATATATCAGCTAGTGCATGTTTGTGACTGTAGCTGAATATATCAGCGAGTGCATGTTTGTGACTGTAGCTGAATATATCAGCTCGGACATGTTTGTGACTGTAGCTGAATATATCAGCGAGTGCATGGTTGTGACTGTAGCTGAATATATCAGCTAGTGCATGTTTGTGATTGTAGCTGAATATATCAGCGAGTGCACATTTGTAACTGTAGCTGTACATATCAGCTCATGCATGTTTGTGACTGTAGCTGTACATATCAGCTCATGCATGTTTGTGACTGTAGCTGTACATATCAGCTAGTGTATGTTTGTGACTGTAGCTGAATATATCAGCTAGTGCATTTTTTTGACGGTCGCTGTACATATGAGCTTGTGCATATTTGTGACGGTAGCTGAATATAACAGCCAGTGTATGTTTGTGACTCTCGCAGAATATATCAGCTCATGCATGTTTGTGACTGTTGCTGAATATATCAGCTTGTGCATGTTTGTGACACTCGCTGAATATATCTGCTACTACATGTTTGTGACACTAGCTAAATTTATCAGCTAGTGCATTTTTGTGACTGGAGCTGTACATTTGAGCGTGTGCATGTTTGTGATGGTAGCTGAATATAACAGCTAGTGTATGTTTGTGACTGTAGTAGAATATATCAGCGAGTGCACATTTGTGACTGTAGCTGTACATATCAGCTCATGCATGTTTGTGACTGTAGCTGTACATATCAGCTAGTGCATGTTTGTGACTGTAGCTGAATATATCAGCTAGTGCATTTTTTTGACGGTCGCTGTACATATGAGCTTGTGCATATTTGTGACGGTAGCTGAATATAACAGCCAGTGTATGTTTGTGACTCTCGCAGAATATATCAGCTCATGCATGTTTGTGACTGTTGCTGAATATATCAGCTAGTGCATGTTTGTGACTGTAGCTGAATATATCGGCTGCTACAGGTTTGTGACACTAGCTAAATTTATCAGCTAGTGCATGTTTGTGACTGTAGCTGAATATATCAGCTAGTGCATTTTTGTGACTGGAGCTGTACATATCAACGTGTGCATATTTGTGATGGTAGCTAAATATATCAGCTAGTGCATGTTTGTGACTGTAGCTGAATATATCAGCTAGCGCATGTTTGTGACTGTAGCTGAATATATCAGCGAGTGCACATTTGTGACTGTAGCTGTACATATCAGCGAGTGCATGTTTGTGACTGTTGCTGAATATATCAGCTAGTGCATGTTTGTGACTGTAGCTGAATATAACAGCTAGGGCATGTTTGTGACTGGAGCTGTACATATCAACGTGTGCATATTTGTGACGAGCTGCATATATCAGCTCGGACATGTTTGTGACTGTAGCTGAATATATCAGCGAGTGCACATTTGTGACTGTAGCTGTACATATCAGCTCATGCATGTTTGTGACTAGCTGTACATATCAGCTCATGCATGTTTGTGACTGTAGCTGTACATATCAGCTAGTGCATGTTTGTGACTGTAGCTGAATATATCAGCTAGTGCATTTTTGTGACGGTCGCTGTACATATGAGCTTGTGCATATTTGTGACGGTAGCTGAATATAACAGCCAGTGTATGTTTGTGACTCTCGCAGAATATATCAGCTCGTGCATGTTTGTGACTGTTGCTGAATATATCAGCTTGTGCATGTTTGTGACTGTAGCTGAATATATCGGCTGCTACAGGTTTGTGACACTTGCTAAATTTATCAGCTAGTGCATGTTTGCGACTGTAGCTGAATATAACAGCTAGTGCATTTTTGTGACAGTAGTAGAATATATGAGCAAGTGCATGTTTGTGACTGTAGCTAAATATATCAGCTAGTGCATGTTTGTGACTGTAGCTGAATATATCAGCTAGCGCATGTTTGTGACTGTAGCTGAATATATCAGCGAGTGCACATTTGTGACTGTAGCTGTACATATCAGCTCATGCATGTTTGTGACTAGCTGTACATAACAGCTCATGCATGTTTGTGACTGTAGCTGTACATATCAGCTCATGCATGTTTGTGACTGTAGCTGTATATATCAGCTAGTGCATGTTTGTGACTGTAGCTGAATGAATCAGCTTGTGCATGTTTGTGACTGTAGCTGAATATAACAGCTAGGGCATGTTTGTGACTGTAGCTGAATATAACAGCTAGGGCATGTTTGTGACTGTAGCTGTACATATCAACGTGTGCATATTTGTGACGAGCTGCATATATCAGCTAGTGCATGTTTGTGCTGTAGCTGAATATATCAGCTAGTGCACATTTGTGACAGTACCTGAATATACCAGCTAGTGCATGTTTGTGAATGTAGCTGTACATATCAGCTCATGCATGTTTGTGATTGTAGCTGTACATATCATCAGCTAGTGCATGTTTGTGACTATAGCTGAATATATCAGCTAGTGCATGTTTGTGACAGTCGGTGAATTTATCGGCTGCTACAGGTTTGTGACACTAGCTAAATTTATCAGCTAGTGCATGTTTGACTGTAGCTATATAGAACAGCTAGTGCATGTTTGTGACTGTAGTTGTACACGTCAGCATGTGCATGTTTGTAACTGAAGCTGAATATATCAGCTTGTGCATGTTTGACTGTAGCTGAATATATCAGCTAGTACATGTTTGTGACTGTAGCTGAATATATCAGCAAGTGCATGTTTGTAAATGTAGATGAATATATCAGCTAGTGCATGTTTGTGGCAGTCGCTGAATATATCAGCTGCTACAGGTTTGTGACACTAGCTAAATTTATCAGCAAGTGCATGTTTGACTGTAGCTAAATATATCAGCTTGTGCATGTTTGACTGTAGCTGAATATATCAGCTAGTACATGTTTGTGACTGTAGCTGAATATATCAGCAAGTGCATGTTTGTAAATGTAGATGAATATATCAGCTAGTGCATGTTTGTGGCAGTCGCTGAATATATCAGCTGCTACAGGTTTGTGACACTAGCTAAATTTATCAGCAAGTGCATGTTTGACTGTAGCTAAATATATCAGCTTGTGCATGTTTGACTGTAGCTGAATATATCAGCAAGTGCATGTTTGTACATGTAGATGAATATATCAGCTAGTGCATGTTTGTGACTGTAGCGGAATATACCAGCTAGTGCATGTCTGTGACTGTAGCTGAACATATTTGTGACTGTAGCGGTACATATCAGCAAGTGCATGTTTGTGACTAGCTGTACATATCAGCTCATGCATGTTTGTGACTGTAGCTGTACATATCAGCTAGTGCATGTTTGTGCTGTAACTGAAAGATTTGACCGTACCTGACCACCTACTCCACCCAGCTTCTTGTCCAGACCATGGTCACCTCACGCCTGGACTACTGCAACTCCCTGCTCGCAAGCCTACCGGCCTGCGCCATTCTGCCTCTTCAACTCATCCAGAATGCAGCTGCCCGGCTTGTGTTCAACCTCCCGAAATTTTCCCACGTAACCCCCCTGCTGAGGTCTCTCCACTGGCTGACCTTGTGCATATTTGTGACTGTAGCTGTATATCACCTAGTGCATGTTTGTGAGTTGCTGAATATATCGGCTGCTACAGGTTTGTGACACTAGCTAAATTTATCAACTAGTGCATGTTTGTGAAGGCAGCTGAATATATCAACGTGTGCCTATTTGACTGTAGCTGTACATATCAACGTGTGCATATTTGTGACGAGCTGCATATATCAGCTAGTGCATGTTTGTGACTGTAGCTGAATAAATCAGCTGGTGCAGGTTTGTGACTGTAGCTGAATATAACAGCTAGGGCACGTTTGTGACTGTAGCTGAATATAACAGCTAGGGCATGTTTGTGACTATAGGTGTATATATCAACGTGTGCATATTTGTGACGAGCTGCATATATCAGCTAGTGCATGTTTGTGACTGTAGCTGAATATATCAGCGAGTGCATGTTTGTGACTGTAGCTGAATATATCAGCTCGGACATGTTTGTGACTGTAGCTGAATATATCAGCGAGTGCATGTTTGTGACTGTAGCTGAATATATCAGCTTGGACATGTTTGTGACTGTAGCTGAATATCTCAGCGAGTGCATGGTTGTGACTGTAGCTGAATATATCAGCTAGTGCATGTTTGTGACTGTAGCTGAATATATCAGCTAGTGCATTTTTGTGACGGTCGCTGTACATATGAGCTTGTGCATATTTGTGACGGTAGCTGAATATAACAGCAAGTGTATGGTTGTGACTGTAGCTGAATATATCGGCTGCTACAGGTTTGTGACACTAGCTAAATTTATAAACTAGTGCATGTTAGTGAAGGCAGCTGAATATATCAGCAAGTGCATGTTTGACTGTAGCTGAATATATCAGCTAGTGCATGTTTGTGACTGTAGCTGAATATATCAGCTAGTGCGTGTTTGTGACTGTAGCTGTACATATCAACGTGTGCATATTTGTTACCATCTGCATATATCAGCTTGTGCATTTTGGTGACTGTAGCTGAATAAATCACCTTGTGCTAGTTTGTGACTGTAGCTAAATTTATCAGCTAATGCATGTTTGTGAATGCAGCTGAATATATCAACAAGTGCTTGCTTGTGACTGTAGCTGAATATATCATCTTGTGCATGTTTTTGACTGTAGCTGTACATATCAGGTGCTACAGGTTCATGGCTATAGTTGTATATAATCAGCTAATGCATGTTTGTGACTATCTGAATATATCAGGTAGTGCATGGTTGGAAATGTAGCTGAATATATCAGCTAATGTATGTTTGTGATTGCAGCTGCATATATCAGTGAGTGCATGTTTGTGACTGTAGCTGTGCATATCAGCTTTTCCAGCTTCATGACCATAGCTGTACATAATCAGCTAATGCCTGTTTGACTAGCTGAATATATCAGCTAGTGCATGCTTGTGACTGTAGCTGTGCATATCAGCTTTTCCAGCTTCATGACTATTTCTGTACGTAATCAGCTAATGCCTGTTTGCAACTAGCTGAATATATCAGCTAATGCATGTTTGTGAGAGTTGCTGAATATATCGGCTGCTACAGGTTTGTGACTGAAGTTAAATTCATCAGCTAGTGCATGCTTTTGACTGTAGCTGAATATATCAGCTAGTGCATGTTTTTGACTGGAGCTGAATACATCAGGTAGAGTATTGTTGGGACTGTAGCTGAATATATCAGCTAGTGCATGTTTATGACTGTAGCTAAATACATCAGCTAGTGCACGCTTGTGACGGTAGCTGAACATATCGGCTGCTGCAGGTTTATGACACAAGCTAAATTTATCAGCTAGTCCATGTTTGTGAATGTAACTGAATATATCAGCAAATGCATGTTTGACTGTAGCTGAATATATTAGCTAGTGCATGTTTGTGACTGTAGCTGAATATAACAGCTAGTGCATGTTTGTGACTGTAGCTGAATATAACAGCTAGTGCATGTTTGTGACTGTAGCTGAATATAACAGCTAGTGCAGGTTTGTGACAGTCGCTGAATATATCGGCTGCTACAGGTTTGTGACTGTAGCTGAACATATTGGCTGCTGCAAGTTTATGACACTAGCTAAATTTATCAGCTAGTCCATGTTTGTGACTGTAGCTGAATATATCAGCTAGTGCGTGTTTGTGACTGTAGCTGTACATATCAACTTGTGCATATTTATCACTTGCTACATATATCGGCTTGTGCATGTTTGTGACTGTAGCTGAATACATCACCTTGTGCATGTTTGTGACTGTAGCTATACATATCAGCTGCCACAGGTTCATGACTATAGCTGTATATAATCAGCTAATGCATGTTTGTGAGTATCTGAATATATCAGGTAGTGCATGGTTGGAACTGTAGCTGAATATATCAGCTAATGCATGTTTGTGATTGCAGCTGCATATATAAGCTAGTGCATGTTTGTGACTGTATCTGATATCAGCAAGTGCACATTTGTGACAGTCGCTGAATATATTGGCTGCTACAGGTTTGTGACTGTAGCTAAATTTATCAGCTAATGCATGTTTGTGAATGCAGCTGAATACATCAGTTAGTGCATGCTTGTGACTGTAGCTGAATATATCAGCTAATGCATGTTTGTGATTGCAGCTGCATATATCAGCTAGTCCATGTTTGTGACAGTCGCTCAATATATTGGCTGCTACAGGTTTGTGAATGCAGCTGAATATATCAGCTCGTGGAAGCTTGTGACTGTAGCTGAATATATCAGCTCGTGCATGTTTGTGACTGGAGCTGAATACATCAGCTAGTGCATGCTTGTGACTGTAGCTGTACATATCAGCTGCTACAGGTTAATGACTATAGCTGTATATAATCAGCTAATGCATGTTTGTGATTGCAGCTGCATCCATCAGCTAGTGCATGTTTGTGACTATCTGAATATATCAGCTAGTGCATGTTTGTGACTGCAGCTAAATATATCAGCTAGTGCATGTTTGTCACAGTAGCTGAATATATCAGTGTACTTATCAGCTGCTACAGGTTTGTGGTGGCACTTCTCAGGTGAGGGTGGAATGCATTTGTTCGGAAGCTTCTCCAAAGCTGGGCTCAAAGAGTGCAATTGCAGAGCCTTACTTTGCATTAGTGCCGATCCAGTAAACGATTCCATTCTCGTCAAAGTCGTGCTGGTGCCTGAATGTAAATGTCTGGCCTTCCCTCAGCTTCCTGACGAAGATGAAGGACGATCTGTCGAAGTCGTACCATTGCTTGGCCACCTGTGGACACAGCAAATTTGGAGCTAAACTGGATGACATTTAATGTATTCATCAATGTAAGCTCTACAAAGTAAGTTCTCCCTGGATTGGGGAATCTGCAAAATGATGTAAATAAAAACAGAATGCTCTGACAAGTTTGTGCATAGAGGTCAGGGGAGTGATTGGAGAGGAAATTTAAATGCAGGAAGGTGTGAGGGGAAGTAGGGGAAACAACAGAATAGTGGGAGAAGGAGGAAAAAGTGAAAAATAAGGGTGGGAGGGAGGGGAGGAGTGCGTGAGAATTAGGGGAAGAGAGAGAAGCCTGTCACCATTTTGAGTAAATACTGCTCCAGTGACTCCACGGTGGCCAGTGGTTCCATCTTCAGCATCCTGCCAGTGCGGTCGATCAGAGCGGTCTCACCAGGAGCCCTTTCCAGGCGGAACCGCAGCCTTCGGGTCAGAATCTGATTGATTATAATGTAACACTCAATTAAGGTGGAGGAGAATCGCACTGCCTGATCAACGCCCAGACCTTTAAATCATAAATGCTACAAGATCAAATTCCTTGCGTGCAGAGATTCTATTCATTCTGAAAACTTCAATCTGACTAAATAAGCAGCATACTTCCATGTAGCTGCAAAACGGAAAGTCCAGGAAATCCCAAAGGGGTTACCTGCTCCACTTCAATTCAAACATTTCCCCATATCCATGACAACAAATCAAATGACCTGCAGGTTGTATGTTGAGCCTGGTGTGTCATACAGATGAAGAGGTAGCCTTTCGATGGACTCCAGAACTGCTATTAGCTTTCGGATTAAGGCAACTGCGGGTCGGCTGGACGGAAAAAATAAGATGTAAAGAATGATCTCAAGCAGGCCATCAAGTCTTTAAGAGAAATGGCAACCAAGAAGAAACAAATCAATTACCTTTCATCATCTTCATTTTCACTAAAAGCCATTTTGAATACATTTATTCTTTCCATCAATGGCTTACAATCATGTTTCACATCAAGGTCCACACTCTGTCAGAGAGATGGAAAACAGCAGCAGTTAGTCACAGAGTTGCTGAATGGCTTGGAAAGGTAAGTTGGCAGTACTGCGTACTTACATTGTTGAGGACTGTAAAAAGTGCTTGCACGAGGCCACTGCTGCACATTTCATAGGGAGAAATTGTGTTTTCATCCTTCAGGACCACAATCAAATTTTCTAGAGCGGTTTTCATCAAATCACGCCATGTGTTCTCCCCCTCTATACACTGCAAAAAGTGGCAGGGTATAATGATTAATCATCAACTGCCTTCCCATGTCATTACAAGCTTAATCAAACTGGTGTTGGCAGTGCTGCCTGGTCACATTGGCTGATACCATTAACCCACACCATGGAAACACTCAGAATGTTTTCAGTAAATGGCTCTGTAAAAAGCTATAGAAGCTATGAGATGAAAACTAAGGACTAAGATGGTAGACAAAGAGAAATCAAAATAAGAGCTTTTCGGAAGTGGGAGAGACCTGTAGTCAGATCAGTAACATCACAGGAGAGAAATGAGTCAGTCATACGAAAAATATAAATAACAAGGATATACAATTGAGCAAGAGAAAGAAAAAGCACTGAGTTCACATTAACCATTGATGGCGCAAGACCAACCCAGAATAATTAAGGGCATATGAAAAAATCCGTGATGGAATCCAGATTCATCTAGATTCTCTGCATGGCACATTCCACAGTTTTATTCAAACTTTTGCATAAATGCAAGCTATTCTATTATCCATGCCCAAATACACAGTATATTGATTAGGCAAAGATCTATTCATCTATTGTCTTTTAGCTAGCCACGTTCTCTACCTTGAGAAGAGAAAACAAAGCAATAGCCTGACAAGAGAGAGCTTTAGGATTACTGCCCAGTGAATTATTCAGATAACTGATATGCTTGTTAATCAAGAAATGTAAATATAAACAGTGAATTGTTCGTCTTACATGCCCATCATCATAGATCATAACTTCGCTATGTGTGCATATGTCTAGCCAAAGCGGCATGTAATGTGCTGTCACTGGAAATATATCCATGCTGGTGAGCTTGCGTTTAGTGTCAGAATGTACATTTTGGTAAAGCTAGATTCAGGAAAAGGCATATCCAAAAACAACAGAAAGTATAGAGAAGAAAGTGCTGGTGTTAGATGATCCTGAAGGCGGTGGTAGGCTCACAAAGTAAATGAAAAGATCTGAATCACAAAGCAGATACAGTGAAAGCAGAACATGAAGAGTGTAGAATGTATTAGAACAATACTCAGGAGAAGAGATAGAGGAAAGGATGAGTTATCTACACTGCAGTTTAAGGCCTGCCTATGGGCTGTTGTCATACCTGTCTGTTGGTATGCAGCTCCCAGGCAGACTCCAGCTGGGTGGCAATGTTCCTAAGAGTGACCACCACTCCTCTGGGCATGCTCTCCACAGCCTTGAAGTGATCATCATAAAGATCTCTGGCCATGGTCTTTACCTGATGGCGGGGTATAAAATTGTATTTGTATTAAATTGTAAAATTGCAGACGCAAACTCCATATGTTCTGTCTTTCATGTGTGCAGGGTTCAACAATAATGATCGCCTGGGGCATAAAACGCTACGTCTGGACAGTAGTGTTGAAAATCACTTGCCCGGTCAGGCAAGGTGACATTCAGTGATGTGGTCAAAATGTGGTTATTATTATTTTTTATTTTTTATTTTATTTCAACTGTTCATGGAACAACCTTGACATCACTTGGTTCGCTTGAATAATCAAATACCACACACAAAAATGTCCTAATCCAGTTTTGCGTCAAATCAAATAAAGCCAATTGCAGCATTGTTTTTGGAGCGAGGCATGATCAGACGGTAGAAAGGGCGTGATTCAAAATGAACCAGGAGTGTGAGGCAAGTCTGCAATGTTCTTCCTTCATAAAAAAACTCAGTGTGCTGTTTGACGGGTGTGAGCCACACCATCAATACAATCAATTTTGTAATTCCAATTTAAAAATTAAAAAAAGGTAAAAAATAAATAAGTGCTTCCGCAGAGCTTCAACGTTGACATTATTAAATGAACATAACCACATTATATCATATTCATATAAAACTCAACAGCATCAAATATAGCCAGTTCTCCTAGGCGATTAGGCAAGTAATAAAATTATTTTTATTTGCTTTGCAAAATTGCGCACATTTTATCAACATTATTTAAAATTGTGGATACATGTGCTCTTCGTTCTCCACACTCACACTCTGAGAATAGCCCATTCATTGCAAAGATCTGCAATTAGGGTTGCAAAGGGGCGTAAAATTTCAGGAAACTTTCCGGAAATTTACCATGGGAAGTTCATTTTGACCAATTAATTTTGACCAATTCTTTTTATTGCAGCATGCTTTGGTTAAACAACCCAATTTAATGCGAATAGGCTATGCCAGTGTCTTGTGTGTAGGATATTAGCTAGGTTATTTGGCCAGCTGATTGAGCTTGGTCTCAAGCGGTGACTGTGGCAGAATAGAATTGGAGAAAATGGCATTTATTGGGTTACAGTGTGTGTGGCAACGTTGGCTATTCATAATTTCTTACAGAATTGTTCTCAAGTACAATTTTGGGGCCTGTATAATGTTACCTTAGGATAGTAATGTTAGACTAAACATACTACGAAGCAAGATTACTGAGATAGCTAGATTACTGCAAACCTGGAACGGCTCTTTTTACTCGGTCCATGTTCCCTATTTGGGAGGCTTCCGGTTTTTACTCAGTGCAGTGCAGTTATCCAGCTAACTCAGTAATCCTGCTTCGTAGTATACCCCCCATTATAGCCTATTTTAAATGTCTAGGTCTTCACTGTTTATGTGATGCGAATTATCTGCTGCTGGACATTGTATTAATGTGTTGTATATAGAGCTATTTATTTTTTCGGTTGAAAAGTAAGTATTTCACGCTGCTTGCTGGATTGGTGCATGCTAGGCAGTGATATGTTGTGCGGGTGCTCGGTTGGTTTGCTTATGTTTATATACTTTATAGTCGATAAAGTCCATACATATATTTGATAGATGTATCTATTATGTGTACATGTGAATCAACAGAAGTGTTTGTAGTATAACGCTTGAAATTTGACTTTCGTATTCCGCGCCTAGCCTTGCATACGCATGTATTTACTACAAATCCTGGAGCACCCCCCCCCATAGCACCAGTAAGAAGAAATCTCTGGCGCTGCCCCTGGCTCATACTGTAAAAGTACACATTTTCCATACTTTTCATGAAATGTTGTAAAATCTCACACTGATGCATGACTTTTTCTTTTACTCTCATGACCAATGGTGACAAACATGAAATAATTGTAATTAAGTTGACCCAAATTACACAATTCTGTTTCATTGCCTTGTAAGTAGTCAGTTAGCCTGTAGTGTTTGAAAACGGCCTTTTGACTTATTTGCTGCAGCTAATGTTAACTTCAAAATTGAATTTCAGGGTCCCACCCTAGGCCTACCATTACAAAGTTAACATTGGCTGCAGCAGGCATGGGACAGTTTGTGAATACGACTGGCCTATTGACTACTTAGTCACAAGTTCAGACAACTATTACAGAATTTGTCTTAACTATGTCTTTAAATGTTGATAAATTAATATTGTACCTCACTGACTTAAAGCCCCATTATATTCTACTGTGCAATAATCACAATTACTCTACCCTTCATCCTTAAAATCTAAAAATTAATGGAATTAAAAAAATTGTGACCTTAAATGATAAAAAAAAGACTTGAGACTTGTCCTTTAAAGGGATAGTTCGGAATTTTGGACATAATGTCTCAATTACGACTTACCCATGATGTAGTTGATTGATGGAAACCATTTTCAGATAATTCCATGCTGTCCCTTCTTTTGGACATACACACATTGCTAATGCTAGCGCAACTCTAAGGTAACTGCTAGCATCCACTACCAAACGCACTTAAACACGCCACAGTGCACCCAAAGCAAATAAAATACGACGTCAGTCTATCGGGGTTATTTTGAGTGTTTATACCATCATTTTTGAAGTCAAACTATCGTTGAATCCTTTACTTTGTGCTGACCTATATTCTCTGTGGAAGTACGGCGGTGGAGCAAACGTGGCCAATGGAACTTGTTGCTCTTCTTTGTTGTTGTAGTCGACCAGTGCCGGCACTACATTCGTAGGTAATGTAAAGTATCGCTCCGCCGCCATACTTCCACAGAGAATATAGGTCAGCACAAAGTAAAGGATTCAACGATAGTTTGACTTAAAAAAAATTATGGTATAATCACTCAAAATAACCACCAAGACAGGTAGCTGGCCCAAATACAGCGAGCAAGCTACGGACTAACAGCAAACAATTCAAAATAAACTAAGCTACCGAGTGACTCCAATCTGTTCAATTAACTAACAACAGCTGAACGCAATGAAAAAAGATACGCTTATCTGAGTCCGAGTGTAGCCTAGACGATCCACAACGCAGCAATTATGCACTCTGTTACCGAAGTGTGACTTCAAAACCGAAGTACGTACCGAACCGTGACTTTTGTGTACCGTTACACCCCTAATAAATATTTAATATACATATTAGGAAAATAGTTTGCGTAGTTCGAAGCGTCCACGTTCGCGTATTTGCGTGAGGAATGTTTCGGTCCTAAGCTAAAATAAGAGTTTACCTGGAAGCCTGCCCACATGGCCTGGCCATGTCAATCAAATGAGCAGGAACCGCCCATTCATGACGTTTACACCATTTTAGCTGTTTCTTGCTTTAAAAATGGCGGCGGGATGTCAACAGTGTAACATTCAAGACACTAATACAAAAAAAACTTTGCGAACGACTTATGAGGTAGGAAATACATTCAACATGTTTATTAGACCACAAGGACACATACAATGTTGTTTTTTGGGGAGAAAATTTGAATGTAAACAAAGAACGAGTTGTTTACAATGAAACTACATAGTATACCTTTAAGACTTGACTTGGACTTGCTCAAAATGACTAGGGCACATCTCTGCAAAAATGTCCAGACGAGATATCTGATTGGTTGAGATACTGCAGAGCCTTAGAAAAGCCTCTGCAGTATTTCTTTAATTTTGAATGGATAAAATTTCCATTTTTGCCCATCAATCTACACTCAATAACCCATAATGACAAAGTGAAAACATGTCAGATATGGAGTAGATGTGGATGGATCACTTTAAGGGTTTCTTCTCCTGACTTTTTTCCCTATGGAGTTCTATAGGAAAATGAGCCAGGAGAAGAAAACCTGAAAGTGATCCATCCATATCTACTCCATATCTGGCCTTAGAGTGATGGTTTGGGGCTCGTTTGATACCTTAGACCCTTGATAACTTACAGCCATTTCACCAGTCATGTGTTCCATACTGTACCAGTGTAATTTACAGCTGAATCTAGTCTCACTCCCCAATTCCCATAGAAATCCATTCAAATGCAGAGAGATTATAGTATCGCTTGTAACAGTACCTGAAAATAAGATATCGAGTCTCTTTTGATGTTAATGGGTCACAGACTTCAGGAAGTAACAGCATGCAAAGGATATGCGACCAAATATAAAATATACTTTAAAGCAATGAATACTTATGCACATGAGATTTCTGTTTTTGATTTTTAATACATTTGCAAAGATTTCTAAAAACATGTTTTCACTTTGTCATTATGGGTTATTGAGTGTAGATTGATGGGCAAAAATTTAAATTTTATCCATTTAAAATTAAATCAACACAATAGTGAGCAAAAAGTGAAGGGAGTTGAATAATTTTGAGTACAACTGTATGTTTCAATCACCGCCATCTTGAATTGGGCACCATTTTGGATTTTGTTGGTTCATATGCTACTTTTCCCACTTTCATCTGGTTTATTCAAATTAAACTGGGCACACTGAAGGGAGGTAGTTTCCAAGCATAATTGACTGAATTTGCTGCGGATTGGCCCTATCCTGGTGCGACAGCAGTTTTAGATATTCATAAATTCTGCTGCATTTGACTCAGGGACCTTAACTCAATGTCAAAAGATCCCGCTTTGCTCAGAGAATAAACATGGCTTAAGGATTCATTAGCCTGCCATTATGGATTTGCCACCATTCTGAATAAATTACAAAACAGTTCAAATCTATCTGCTCCAAGATGCTTTGACTGATATGCACCGAATTTGCCATTTAGCAGCTACTCACATTTAAATTCTTCACTAAAAATCACTTTTTTGTTGACATTTAATACCAGCTAGGTTGACTAAGCAATTCATTATGAACAAGCATATGTATGTCTTTTGCATTCGCATATGTATTTGTGGCTTTGTGCGCTTGGCCCCCTTAATTGCTGCTTGCAGCTATATTTTTTACGGTAACGTTATGTTTTTTTTGTTACGCCTGAACGCCTTTTCCCCTCGTCAATAACATGCTCTAAATTATACAAATTCGTACCCAAAGATTAAGCTTTACCAGTGCACTTACGTGTTCATTGGATTCTGCATGCTGTGTGACAGTAGCCTACAATCCAGATTTTTGATGTTAAATCCATGTTTTGTCCATGTCGATGTTCCAATGCGTCTGACACAGAACAGAAGGCAGGCCGAAAGTATCTAGCTAACATTAGTTAATAGTTGTGAACCGTGAAGAACTAACTAGCCACCTAGTAAACGTTATCCTAAAAACGTTAGCAATTTATTGCACCTGTCAAATTTACCTTTTGCTACCGTTGATCTTACTAAATAATAATCTAAAATGTGTCTATTTGCCATAAATAAAAAAATATTTGAACATTTCACTACAGGTCTGCTACTCGTTAGTCTAGCTCCTTCATATTCAAAATTTGCTTGACTCTATCACTGAATAATCGGTAGCTAGCAAGTAGCAACCAGTAGCAACCCAACCGCTTAAAATTAGAAAGAGTGGGAGTGACTCATATATTTAATTGACATTGTTGTTGTTCAATCCACTATAAGGCATGACATGACTGTAATTTTAGAAAACTATGATTGGGCTAAAGCGCTGCCTCCCCTCACGTGACTTTTCACTATTAAAATTACTACTGAACTTTAAAAAAAAGAAAAAGACAGGAGCCTCCAGGTCTTTGATACATACGTATTACAGACGACAAGCTCCTCTGAGGCAAATTTGAGATTTGTCTCCGAGGAGCGTTTACTCTATTTCCCTTTTCGGCCGATAGAGGTCACTGTTTCTGTCACAATTTAAACTAAAAATATGATCCAATATAATCGCCTCCTTCCTCTCATTTATGTTTATTTGTAATTGTTTTATTCATCTGATTGATTAAGCTTAATTCTAATAAGTGAGTTTGTCAAATATATTTAATATTTTTTATTTTGAGGAGGCAGTACCTCCCTTGCCTCCCTGGAGGAGCCTCCTCTGCCTTTAAGTAATGTAAATTTTTGTTTTAAGAATAAATTAATTGTCCAAAAGAGATCTGTATGGCTATGTGCTCAGTTATATTTGAAAAATTCTTTTAAAACCAACAATCTGTGAACTTTCAGCCCATTTGCCCGACCGGGCAAGTTGGGAGAAATGTTAATGTTGAACCCTGGTGTGATTTGTGCCTTCCAAGGGATCAAATACTCATAACGACTTATACAACCTCAAGGCAAGAACAAAAACGAGTGTTCTGCAAACAAGCAAGTTTACCTTCTGTTTAGTTTTTTCCAATTTGGACTTGAGCTTCCTTCCCCTTTTTCCAGTCCAGCCAGTCACAAACTCGGACCCTGTGAAACAGCACAAGGGACAGGTCGCGCCGTTAGACAGAGGGACCGTCATCTCTGGGCTGCGGGCACAGCGTGCCATTCGCCGTCTTATGCCTGCGCACTTACCTACGAACTTACCCAGGGAGGTTTCGGCTGTGAAGGAGTGCTTGGTCCCCCGGTTGGACTCAAAGACGAAGCCTGGCAGATCCTCCTTAAGGATGGTGGCCTGCTGGCCATCTGAGTTGTGGATGGCGATCTCACCATCCTTTAGGCAGGTGAGGGACCAGTTTCCCACGGTCAGCTTGGTGGGCCCAAGTGCAGACAGGATGGGCTGGCTGGTTGTCGCCGGTTTCACCTGACTGCGTGCTCTCTGCAGCTTCTCCAGGAACTCGCTCCTGCTCTCTGTTTCAGCACAGAACACAGATACTGAGACTCAGGAAAAACTAGAGGAAAAGGGTCGAAATACTCTGATCCTATAATGCAACTTTCAGGGTTCCCTCAGAAAAATAGTTTGCAGAGGGGAAGTGCCTTGAAGTGTTGTGGTATTCACAAGGTCTAGCCGACACCTGACCTGGTGAAAACATGACCAAGTAATGCAAATTAATTTTTTTTTCAGTATTCTGGGGCTGACTGTGTTGACACTGTGTAAATTTTTGCCTCTCTGTCGGGTTTAAGGCTTTAATTAGGCTTTGTTGTGTTTTTCCGTGTGTATGTTTCTGTTAAATCCACTGCTTATGTTGTATGATTTAATGAATATCGTTTTTTGGTTTTTCATAAACGCCTTGCTGGGTTTGTTATATATTCGGCCTTTCGTTTTGTTCTTTGATTGTTGAGGCTTGTAACAACTTGCGACAGTTAGACCCGGCGGCAAAATTATTGGGAAGGACAGGCCTTGAATTTCTTTGGGCGATCACATATTGATCAATATTTTCAAGCAAACTACCAGCTCATCTAATGCGTTTTCACAAACCACAGCCAGTAACACGCAAAACGTGTTCATGTCGGCATTAAGGATATCTTAAACACAGCTCTCCATAAATATATAGCATCATCAAATAGGCTACTTTCTTCCAATCCAAATCAATGAACTAAGGCTGGGTGTTTGTCATGGAAGTCGCAGGTGCCAGGATTCTGCTAATTTAGCCTTTTTTTTTTTTTGCAGTTCCATGCAGTTTCCCCATTTTTGCAATTTCCACCGTTTTTAGTGCTTTCTGGAATTTGTGGCAATTTTCGATGGCTAACTGCCTACCTTAACGTAGCCTAGTGTTATTTATATAGGCTAGGCTACGCATTTTAACCATATTGCCAAATGCTAGGCAAAACAAAGTGCAATCCAAATGTAGAGAGGTTATAGTATCGCTTGTTAGTGTACCAGAAAATAAGTCTTTTGATGTTGTTGGGTCATAGACATCAGGATGTCATGACATGCAAAGGATATGCAACCAAATATTAAATATGACTAAGTTTATATTCAATCCATTCGGTAGATATGGATGGATAACTTGAAGGGTTTCTTCTCCTGACTTATTTTTCCATAGAGTTCAATAGGAAAATTTGTCAATAGGAGAAACCACCCTTAAAGTGATCCATCCATATCTACTGCATATCTGGCAGCAGAGTGATGCTTTGAGGCTTGTTTGATACTTCAGACCCTTGATGACTTACAGCCATTTTACCAATCATGTATCCCATACTGTTCCAGCATAATTTACAGCTAAATCTAGTCCCACCCCGCAATTCCCATAGAGATCCATTCAAATGCAGAGACGTTATAGTATCGCTTGTAAGAGTACCAGAAAATAAGATATCAAGAGTCTTTTGATGTTGTTGGGTCACAGACATCAGGAAGTCATGGCATGCAAAGGATATGTGACCAAATCTTAAAAATTTAAAGGTACAGTCAACTTAGTGTATGTAAACTTCTGACCCACTGGAATTGTGATATAGTGAATTAAAAGTGAAATAATCTGTCTGTAAACAATTGTTGGAAAAATTACTTGTGTCATGCACAAAGTAGATGTCCTAACTGACTTGCCAACACTATAGTTTGCTAACATGAAATCTGTGGAGTGGTTAAAAATGAGTTTTAATGACTTCAACCTAGGTGTATGTAAACTTCCGACTTCAACTGTAGGTTGAAGTCATTAAAACTCATTTTTAACCACTCCACAGATTTCATGTTAGCAAACTATAGTGTTGGCAAGTAAACTTCCGACTTCAACTGTATATCAGTGGTAGAGGTATCCACTTATGCAGAGCTTGGTTCTGACTGGGTGTCTAACTGTCTAGCTAGCTACTTAGATCATGTATAAGCAAAGTTAACGTTAGCTAACGTTAGTTCAATTAATCGACAATTAACGTGAAGGAAACCAAAACTTTTTTGTCACTCGAATAGCATGCAGTCTCCCAACGTTTTGTGGATTTCAAGGAGCCGAGGGAACGATCAGAAATATGGTCGACTATGAGCGAGAAAGAGAATTAGCATATTACACCGTAAAGATTCTGATCATCCGGTCTCGTTGTCCTATGTCTATGTGCCTGATTTTCTGGTTCATCCGGGAAAAGTTTTTATTGTAAAATCATCAACCTGTATGCCTTCATCAGGGTGCAGTGTAGTTTTTTTACATATCTGATTTAATGGACAGCTATTCAGCATCTTTTTATGGGGGGTGCGTTCTTACAACTACTTCTATTGTTCGTAACCACGTTGTTAACCACGTAGGCTAAACTCTTTCCCATTCCTCTCTGAATTTTCTCTTTCTGTCTTAATCTTTCTTTCTTGCTCGTAGCCATCTCACGTTAGATTTCTGTTCGTCAATTTATCTTTCCGTGTTGCATTCTTTTATGAAATACAAAAAATACGGGGCGAAAGCGGTACTAGAAACACTTCTTAAACATCGTTATCCAACAACATTTATATAACATTCATATACTTTATGATAAAGTAATTTTATACCAGTCATTTTTCTTTCACGTTTTTTGAATTTCCAGTGTTTTAAATTATCTGGTGCTTACACTTTAACCCTCAATTTGTACTTTACGACTACTATTACGAGTAGACTTATAATAATAATAATAATAATCAATAGCATAATTATTGTTTGTCAGCAGCTGGAGGGGAGGGACGGGAAGGGGGGCACAGAGGTCGCCCCCAAATGCTCGCCCATAGCACCGGGTCTGTACATCCGTCTTAACTGTCCACCTTGGTAGCCCATCATTTAATGACTAAATCGACTTATCATAGCTTTTCATTGTGATATTAAAAAAATTATTTAGCATTAAGAGAATAGCAAAAATCATGTGCAAATGCCAGAAGTTAACTGCTCAGGACCTTGACTGAACCGCTTCTCAATGCTAGTGCACTGAGGAAGGGCCACGTTTGGCATTGTGCTCTGGGTTTACCTGAGCTGTCTGACCCCCCCTCAGGGCTGCCACTGGAATACATGGTGGCCAGCTTGCCATCTAGGATGAAGCGGAACCAGCCATTGCTGCCGTTGGAGAGCTCCAGTGCAGCGGCGTCGCTCCAGATGTACAGGCAGTCGCGGCCTCGGATGATGGACCAGTCCCTCCAGTGGTACGGCTTACCCTGCTGGATTTCTTTGGCATCCTCTTGTGGCTCGTCCTCCTGAAGGAACGGAAACGAAAGGTGTCCCCCCCAATACTTACCAACACCACGTGACCCTCCCATAAATTACAGCAGAAAATCCATTTTTACCAATGAAGATGCAAGAAGCCAGTTGAGGTAACTGCATGATCAACTAACTTAATCAACTCTGAACAATTTAGTACTGATTAATAGGCCAGCATTACTGGTGGCTCTCCAGGGGTGACCAAGAGTGAATACTACTATAAAGATTACTGAAGGACTACATCAATTCATTTGTTAACTAACCTCTCTGCTGATGCCCCCTTTAAAGGTTTATCACAAGGAAGTGATGACAAATGTTATGATGCCAATTAAACAAAATGTAGAGGATGTGTAGGAATAAAAAGGTTCTCCCCAGCATATGAACCTTCTCGGGTTTGGACTCCTCCTCGTTCTCATCATCAGAGGTGGGCCCGGCCAGGGTGGACACTTTGTTAATGACGCCCAGCCTGGCCAGCTGGTCCAGGAACACATCCCCGCCTTTGTCCACCAGATCCCTGATGATCTGTAGGGCCAGCAGGTGACCGTCATCGTCGTCCTGGAGAAAAAGCGCACTACAGTCAGTTGACAGGTCTTCAACAGCCACTTTACACCCACACTACCCCCTGGTGTCTCCCTGCCAAACAGCCTGTGCATGGCTCCAAACTCACCTCCTGGTCCAGGACGGTGGCGGTAATCTCCACTAAGACAGTGGGCAGGTTGTGACCAGCGTCGGAGTCGCACACCTCCTTCAGCAGCGCTTCGGAGCTGTAGTGGATCATCTTTCGGATCAGGGCCAGGCTGGCTTTCCTGAGAGAACAATGACAGCAGCATGGAAATACATTTGCAAAGCTGCACTTTTACATGGAATATTCCAAAAAATAACATTGAGAGAGTAAAACTGCCCGACAAACTGACTCCAGCCATATGCTTTATGTTTGGTCATGGTTTATATTAATAAACTTCCAACTGATGAGGTCTGCATCATAAAATTGACATGTACCAGTAAAACACACACAATATATAATAAGTTTACCTGATTGTGGGTAGCATGGTTTGCTGAAAAGTCTGAGCAAACACAGGGAGCAACCTCTTTAGGTAGGTGGGGGCCATTTCGGGGTCACCTTTCGGTTCATTGCTCTCCTCCTCCTCCTTGTTCACATCTTTCTTTTTCTTGTCATCCCCTTTGTTGACAGGGCACATCCAGTCTCCTAGGCAGCAGACAATGTCACTCATCCATCTCACACACTTCAATGTATCAAAAAATTTAAAAATTCAATGCCAAATGTTCAAACAAAATGGCATTTCCTGGTCAAAACTAGTATTGATTAAACCATAGAATGGGAAACCCACAGCACAATTCAGCTGTATCATGCAAATGCCGAAAGAGTCCTGATCCCATCGTCCAACAATAATAAACATTTGCCCAATAAACTCCATAAACATTCAGATCTGAGTTTTATCCGATTACTCTGTCGCAAAACATCATGCTCTTATGCTTTTTATAAGCAGGGCTCAAGTGTGAGACTGTTCTTATATGTGACATAATTTTGAATGGTGAGACCTGGAATTTAAATTGGGAGCACTAGTGCGACCGCAAACAATTGTCCTGGTGCAACTGTCAGATTTATTTATTTATTTTAATAATTCAAGCAACCAATGCATGCATGCAAATAATGCATCGCAATCAGATAAACTACTATCTTAGTTTTCCCTGTAACAAATCTATCCAACCACCTCTATGCCGATCTATTTTTCACCTAACTAATAGGAGTGGGTGAAAAAAACGACACAGCATAGTATCAATATTTTGCATGACAAAATTGTATTGAATTGTACACGGGCACGTAGTATCTTTTATTAGGGGGCCAAGCCCGGAAGGTGGGAGGTACCCTATTGTATTTCTTGGTATTATTATGGGGCCAAGCACTAAATGTGGAAGGCAACAGTTTATGAAGTAAACCTAAGGTGTATTGTCTGTTTTGATTGAAACTCGCACCATTAAGTTATAAAATGTGACGTTGCCAACAACACTGAAGTTTGTGGAAACAATAAGTTACTCCATGTAATCTGCATCTAAGGGAACATATAATTCAGCAGCAAAGCGTGAATCCCTGTGATTTGAGCTATCCAACCTTATATAGTTTTTAATAAAAGGAATCCTTCTGATTTAAATGACGATAGCTAACGTTACCGGACAGTGGCAAGCTAGCCAGCAAAATTAGCTAGCTAGCTATCAATTTGTGTCTGAGATGAGCGGTTCCAAGTTTTTTTTGTATGAAATAGTGTCTGGAAGTGTTGTTTTAGTAATTATTGTTCCACAAGTAAGTTGTTCTGTATGGGTACTGTATGGGTTGACACCTTGTTGGTATGCGTCCACAGTTGAGTAACGTTAACGACAGTGAGCAAAGTAAAGAAAAGCAACTTACTTTCGCTGAAACAACTGTGTTGTCACAGTTGGCCGACTTGTAGAACAGTAGCCTAGCTCTTAGACCCAGTCATTGGTGTGAACTGTCTGTGCACTTCCAAGGACTTAGTTCTTAAATTCCTGCATAGTGTTGACCGTGCTTATTTTTTGTATATCACGTTCAATCAACCAGCAATTTTTCTACAAACAGTATTTTATCTCTGCTCGTCCTTTTTCAGTTTTTTTTCATTTTGCGTGTTTTTTAGTTGGCTAACGTTACACTTTATTTTCTAATAGCCTACGTTATAGCCGATAGGCGATACCTAACGCTATATCATACTCCCAACATGGCAGCCAGTGCGGTTGCCATAGCAACCACCCAAGCGCTTCCCGAACTCTATATAGTGAAAAGTTCAATAACATGCAAACTCAGAGTTCAGAAACTCTAAATCTAGAATTATAAATCATGAAAAAGGTTTGAAAGTGTATAACATCTTTAACTTAAAACTAATAAACGTTTTAGAAATGCAATAGATAATCTTAGAGCTTTAAATAACATTATTTATTTCATAGTGACATTCCTTGCAGTTGCGCCACCTGACTTACTGGTTGCACCACCTGACTTTTTGCAACTAATTTCAAATTAAACGGGCTTCTCCTTGGACGCTTGTTTTAGCTTTTGCCATTGCTATCAAATTTATACATATAATTTTTAAATAGAATAAAGAGTTTTATGATAAAATAACATTTTCCTAGTTTTACATTGGTTGTACCACCTGACATGGAAAGTGTACCAGCCTACCTACGAGTTGAAAGTAGCTATTTTTATCAATATTTGAGAGAGATCTACAAACCTTTTCACTCAGCCATAAAGGTCACTTGGGGTCCTCTTGATGATGCAATATCATGTTTACTGTTATTACCTCTTCACATTATAATAAAAGTGCCATGTTTACGGTTGTGCCACCCTGACATTTGTGAACATACAAATTGCTGGACAAAAGTTTTTCAATTATCTCAACAGCTTTAAAACTAATTTATTTGAAAGGTTTCAAACATGAAATCATGCCATAGTATTTTATTTTATTTTATCATTAAAATACAAATTTTTAATAGTTTTCTTAGTGTGTTCATTTGCAAGAACGGTTGCACCGCCTGACATTTTGGGGGTTTGAGATGCCAAAACATAAAAGAATATATATTATTTGAATGTACTGAAAATTTATTCAAACTAAACAGGTTTTATACAATAAAGTGATACATGTCATGAATTGATTAAATAATTTTAAAAGGAAATAATGCACTCGGACAGAAAAATATGCATGTCATTGACCCACATACCTATTTTTACAGTAAACACATGTTTAGAAGCCTTTGTCTCTAATAGTTATGCGTTAAATGTGTGTGTGTTTCTGGAGCTGCGCTGTCTCTGTGTTGTGTATGATGGGTAAACTAACATTAGCCAACCTCAACTTGAGGACGCTTGATTACAAGTTTTAATTAAAAGTTTGGAATCAGTATCTGGCAACACTTCTTGTTCAAACAATGCTGAAGCTTGCTTATTAACTAGCTATAGAATAAAAAATAGTAGTCTATATAACTACAGCTTAGCTTTATACTTAGCTAAGTGTTTTAGCTAGCAAACTATATTAACTGCAGCATATTACTTTAGCTTGCCAGCTAAACCGCAGCAATGAAAGCTAGCCTGTCCACTATCACTGAAATAATATTGTCAACATTTTCTATTATTATTCTTACAGGTGTTCTATCCCTGAGCTAGATGTTTTAAGCAAAATGTAACTAACAGTAAGCTAACGTTAGCCAACTTGAAGCTTGAAAATCAAACACGTTGAATTTTGCTACTTAGTTAGCAATATAATTAACAATATATAGGCCTACTACATTATTTCAACTTAGCTTTAACGTTACACAAAGCCATCTACAAGTTAACTACGTTAATAGCACAGGCCTATTATTTAAAACAACAGCAAGGTAAGATACCCTATTAGTTGCCCCTTTTAAATAATATTTTTGTTAACATTTTCTGCTATTTTTCTTGGACCTCCCTGAGCGATTTGTGCAATTGTAGCCGCACACAAATGCATTTTTATTAGCTCTAGTTCCCTCTTCTCGTCACACAACTATCTGGACGCCGACAAAGTAACACACAAAAAAAACAAAAAAACAAAACAGCTAAATAACGAAACTATATCCATGTCAAACAGACACGGTTGAATCATGAGTTTTAGCACTTAGCCATTGGATGAAAAACAATCTGGAAAAGAGCACCAGCATACGCCTAAAATGTAATGTGTGCCCCACTATAATTTTCATGCTTTAAATGAATAAATGTGTAAATTATAAATCGCCACTGCATCATTATGGCAATGAATGTATCCATTCCCAGCTATTATTCTTGTGTGTCTTTAAAATTAGTCTCTTATTTTTTTCTTTACTGCCGCTGGAACGGTAACGTTGGGACAGTTTTGACGAAAACCACGTTTGCTCAGATTACCTTTAGCATGGCTTATCAGTGCCGATTCCCCCATCATGTAAAAGACTTGCAGTAAGCCTTGCGTGAGGCAGGCCCTCAGCCTAGCCACAGCCTGCAACATTCAGTTTGAAATTTTCATTGAACCGGCAGCCGGGCATGATGGCAGGAGTGTGTCACGGATGCTAGCTCCTTCATCTGTAACTGTTCTGTGTTAACGCAGTGCACGCAATTGGAGTGAAGACGTGACAGATAACCTCACTCACAACAATGAAAACTGTTTCTTCTCAAATTTTAATTAACAATTAACTATTTTTTGTTAATCCCAACAATTACTTTGACTACGAGTTATGGAAAACATAAGCATTTTCAAGTAGTTTATTCAAAATTCAAGCATATTTCTAATAACAGTCACCCTTGATACTCTTCGTTACAAGGTTGATAGTTATAGCTAATTACTTCTTTATTGCTCTTACAACATAAGACAGTTAACGGCTTTAATTAATGATCACGAAACCAGGCTTTTTGCACTTTTGACTTAAAAAAATTTATAAATCTGCAGGCTATTGAAATATTGGCTGTACTATTGAAATATTAGCCAATTTGTTTTAAGTTTCCTACTGGGAAATGGATGAGTGGCTTAGACATCCCAGCAAAAAGAAACGCACTGACGATGAGTGTAATATTAATGAGAATAAGAGTTTTATTTTTATCCTACGGTTTTCTGTCTAACAGCTTTGAGCACTTTCCCCCTACTATCCGTCATTGATAAAGCCTAATGCCCTATTCACACTGGACTATTATTGCCTGGGGACCGCATGTGATTTGTAATAATTGCAGAGGTCATCTCTGTTCTTAATCCCGTGCGAATCTGCCAAGTCCGTAATTTGTAATGTAATAATTACACCGCAAATGAGGCTACCTACGATATTTTGCAAAACACAGAAGTCATCTTATAATATTAGTCCTGTGTGAATCGGCATCTCAGTAAGTTGGGGTGTTCTTTTTATTCTCCCGCAAGGATCCGTTGTTTTGTCCATGTCTTTTTCCGCATCTTTCCGGGTCAAGAATTATGGAGGCAGCAGTGGAAATTATTAATTCGAATTCTGACAGCATTTTGGGCGCGGTTCTTATGCCAAACGTTTTTAAACGTCGGCCTACTGCTGAATTTACTGAATTAAAAGTGAATTATATCCAACCCTGTAGCCACCTTCAGCGCACCAATCTGCACACCCTGCCTTACAAATGCGCAAAAAATAACAATTTGAGAACTGACAATATGGAAGTAATGCCCATAATATCCTGTCCTCTATCACAGGGGTGCACAAACTTTTGGATTTACTTTTTGACTTTAGTTTGGGTCGCGAAAACTATGGATTGATATTCTTGGGTCATCGCTGAAAAAGTTTGTGCACCCCTGTGATAGAGGACAGGATATCTTTCGTGACGGTGTTTGCAACGTCTTTTTGGATACTATGAACAGTAAATTGCAGCCCTGCATAACAGCATTTTTAGTTTTATCAGTTTAGTTTTACGCAAACAGGTACAGAAAGCGTATTCATTCAGCGAGGCGTTATTGTTTTTTTTCATGGTTTTTATCGCAAGCTTTTACTAAAGTCACCAGCACGGCTAGAGTAATCAACGCCGTGGGTACATGGATTTTGGGAGTGGGTCAGAGGAAGTATTGATTCTATCATAGAATAGGCTATGCCTACATGGCGGGAGTTTTTCATCCTCGATATGCAAGAAAGACATAGTTGGTTTCGCTGGCTACATATGCACGTTAGTTTTTCCACTCGACTACTGTCTTGTCCAATATGTTTGATATTGTTATTTTGTTAGAGTGCATTTCACATACTATAGTTCATTGGTGGCCCAGTCATGTTTTATGTTTGAAGTGCTGATTTTCATTGAAGCCAGAACATTTGGCAGCATTTTCCAGATGGTGGAATATTATTTTATTATAATCTTATCGTACATAATATAGACTATGGCGTATTAGTCTCTTCCTGTGTTATACTTGTCACTTAGGGCATGGAAAATAGGGCTGCAACTCACGACTATTTTGATAGTCGATTAATCTATCGATTATTGAAACGAATAATCGACTATTCGGATTATGAATCGCACAATTACTCAATGGCTCTTATTTAGCTATCAGCTTTTAAATTTAGCTTGAGGTTGTTTTAGGCATGTGCTAACTAACAATGAAGACAATAAAGATGAATACTTCATTCAAAAATACGTCTTTTAATGAACTTTGCTGCTGATACAAAAGATAAATAAAAATTCCAATATCCATTTTTTCTATCAAAATTTTAAACCAAGGACAGGCAAAGTAGCAGCAATAAAATATAACAAAACGACAGCGGTTTTCCCTTAATCAAAGCATATTTCTGGCATCAATACAACATACATTTTAAATTTATACTGCGGCTGCAGTACAAAAAACATATTACTGGACTGTCATATTAGGCCAACAGTAGTGGTGTAAAGGTAACCGTAGTTGATTCCCCCCCACCACGGTTCGGCACGCATGAGAACCGCGGATTCATTGCAACGTTTTTAACCATCAGTGTGAAATACAGTTTTACTGCCGCTGTTACTTTTTAAAGTAATAATTCCCTAAATCTCGATGCAGAGTTGCAGTGATTTGATTATTTTAAAAAAGCAGTTGCGTGTTCACGTGAAGGGGGATTATTGAAAAAGCGAAGAAAAAATAAAAAAAGCGCAGTGACAGTCATGGCTAGCGGAGGAGCGGAAGAACTTGAGGCCTCCCACATCATTTAAGTCGTATGTACGGGAGCATTTTGGCTTCCCTGTAACATATAATGAAGACGGAAGAAGGGTGGTGGACAAAACCGTTATGGTATGTAGGCATTGTATCACGAGAAAGCCAGTTACTGCCAGTTACTCCATTAAAAAAAAATCTACATTCAAGCCATATTTTTTGTTCTTGATTCTAGAATCCTGTGTAGATATTGAAATGCACATTGAAATGCGTTCTAAATAAATGTTGCCCCTCTCTATGTCCAGTTTCACGATAAATGTAAATTTATGAGTTATTAGGGCTGTCACTTTTTCCAAAAGTCAAGTTAGAACGAGATCAAACAAACCCATAAATCGTTCGAATCAATTCGAATGCAACGCACATTGGGCACGCACGCATAGACAGTAGAATTTATTGCCATTTATAAAGTATCCGATTCTCCGGTGTTCTCTAAACTTGTGCACTCGACAGCAACACATTCTCCGTAAACGTCGCCATGATGACAATGATGCAACGTTTAAGATTCTAAAGTTAAGGGCACATTTGGAATGTGAACTGGATCGTTGTGAATAATAGGTTATTATTTGCTACTGTATGTTCAACGCCATTAATTCATTGATCAACAGAAAATGTGTTTCAAAATAGAAAATGTTACAGCTCATAACGTGAAGTAACATGGCTTTTAACATTAACATTACCTACTGTAGCTAGCCAGCTAACAAGCTAACTAGCTTACTGAGACTAGTCTTCATCATCCAGAACGTGCTTCCTCTTCAGATGCTTCCTCCAGCAAAACTGATGTGCTCCCATGCCAGGCAAGGTCAGCTTCGCAATTGCAGTTTGCAGCCTTTTTGGCCACGTTAAGAGTGAAATGTGCATGTGCACCTCTCAACAAAGATGAGAAGGAAGCAAGCTGTCTCACTCCTTAGCTACTTCCAACATCAGCTCCGGAAAAAACAATGTGTTTAATTCAGCTCCACAGCGTGAAAAACACACGCGATGACGTCACCAACGAATCGACAATTAAATTTGTTGGCAACTAATTTGGTCATCGATTTTCGTCGACTACGTCGATTATTCGTTGCGCCCCTAATTATTATTATTATTTTTTTTTTTTTAAACAATAGAGAAATGTGATCTCAGGGCATGCAGCAAAAGATTACCTACCTTAAAGTACAGACTAAGCTACATATTTAGGTGTGTGTACCAGTGTGATATGTTTTCATCTTAAACCACCAGAAGGGGCACATGTACATGCATTATAATGGGAAAATAAACATTTTATTAATTTGTGGCACTTTATTTAGACCAGAATTATGAAAATAAACTAATCTAAGCATTGTAAATGGTACAACTGTCTTGTTTCATTTAGCCATTTACCAAGTTTCTGTGATGCTCACAACTGGAGTTATAAAGCCTTAACCTCTTCCTATCAAACGCCTCCTAGCGGTAATGCGGGCGTTACAGAAGTTAAGTTATACATTTAATTTATTTAATAATAGATAATAAACTGCTCACCTCAATGTTTTGATTAAATATCCTTAAGATACATCCATTCCTTCTGGGAAAGTGGTTTTTAAGCCCAAAACGTCGAGTTAAAACTTTGTATATAACGTTGGAAACTCCAACCTAATTACCAATCATTTATTGCAGTTTGCTGTCACACCATGGTAAACTGTTCTGCTTGATTGTATTTCAAACAACTTTGGTTTGAAAAATCGTTATGCCTTTAGGCTTAGAGAAAATACTTCAAAACTTTCTATACGGCTGTTATTTTAACGTTACCATACAAACAGTATTATCCTATAAATGCATTGAATTTCGCCCTAGCAGTTAAGGCTGGGTGGTATAAGGCAACAGATGTTTTTGTTGGTAGACCAGTGTGAATTCACGGAAACGGCATGCGGTTTTGTAATGGCGTTGTCAACTGTATTTTATTGTTTTTCATCCAATGAATATTAAAAAATGCGCATTGCAACAGTATGATAAACAACTTATGAAGTAAACCTAAGGTGTATTGTCCGTTTTGACAGAAACTCACACCATTTTGTTAAAAAAATGTGACATGACTTAGCAACAATGCGTGAATCCCTGTGATTTGAGCCATCTAACCTTATAGTTATGTATAAAACAAATCTCTCTGATTACTATATTGCAACAAAGGCAAGCTAGCCAGAAAAATTACACATAGCAGCTAGCCATCAATTGGTGTCCGAGATGAGCTGTTCAGAGTTATTATTTTTTTTGTATGAAATGGCATCTGGAAGTGTTTGTTTAGTAGAGTTATTGTTCCACATGAGTACATTGTTCTGTATGCAGTACAGCAGGCTGTGCAGGTAAACAAATAAGCAATTTATGCATGACATAACATGAGGTACAGATAACATGATAACATGAGGAAGAGTTTGTTGTTGATTATTATGCAGTGTTTTTATTGTATCTAGAACACTGGCAGACATTTGATTTTATATCCTATTTGCACATACCTGGACTTCAATCATTTTCCTTGATATGAAACACATCAAAAACACATCTAAAAATGTACTTTTATTGCCAATATTGACAAAATTGTTGTAAAACTTTGAGACTTTTCAGGAAACAATTTGGCGCCATTCGCGTCAACTTTGGTAACCGAATTGGTTTGCCTGAAAAAAGCTCTGTAGAATTTGAATGGTTTGAGATATTGACATATTTTTACCACAGAGATAGGCAGCCGAGTTATTTCCTCCATAGCTTTTGTAGCTCATCAGGTAAAAATTCTAAATGTTGAATATAGGTACCTGTTTTTTAGTTTATTTACATTTTCTGCACAGTGTTGCAAAAAGTAGATTTACATGAATTCTGACTGCTGTCATAATAGTGCAGTTCTCTGGTTTAATAAACGTGATGAACCAGTTTTTGGTCCCATTTACAGTTTTTGAGATAGCAAACAGCTTTGTTTGCACCTAAATCGGTGAGAATTGACCAAATTTGGCATCTGCGCTAAGGGGTTAATGTTTTGGTCCACTTGACAGCCATAATCAGCACAAATGTGACATCAGCAATAAAATGCTGGGTCTGATTCTCACCAGGAGACTGAAGGATGGCCACGACCTCACTGTGACCCCTTTCTCTCGCTTTATCCAATGGAGTTTTCCCATCCTCGTCTCTCAGGTCAGGATTGGCTCCATGTCGTAACAAAGTCTGCAATGGGGAAAAATACCAGAATAAACTCACAGCTTCTTAAGAGCCCAGTTAAAGGGATAGTTCGGAATTTTGGACATAATGTCTCAATTACGACTTACCCATGATGTAGCTGATTGATGGAAACCATTTTCAGCTAATTCCATGCTGTCCCTTCTTTTGAACAAACACACGTTGCTAATGCTAGCGCAACTCTATGGCATCCACTACCAAACGCACTTAAACACTCCACAGTGCACCCAAAGCAAATAAAATACGACGACAGTCTATCAGGGTTATTTTGAGTGTTTATACCATCAAACTATCGTTGAATCCTTTACTTTGTGCTGACCTATATTCTCTGTGGAAGTACGGCGGCAGAGCGATACTTTACGTTACTTACGAATGTAGTGCCGGCACTGGTCGACTACAACAACAAAGAAGAGCAACAAGTTGCAATGGCCATGTTCGCTCCGCCGCCGTACTTCCACAGAGAATATAGGTCAGCACAAAGTAAAGGATTCAACGATAGTTTGATAAACACTCAAAATAACCCAGATACTCTATTTAGACGTCGTATTTTATTTGCTTTGGGTGCACTGTGGAGTGTTTAAGTGCGTTTGGTAGTGGATGCTATCGGTTACCTTAGAGTTGCGCTAGCATTAGCAACATGTGTATGTCCAAAAGAAGGGACAGCATGGAATTAGCTGAAAATGGTTTCCATCAATCAACTGCATCATGGGTTAGTCGTAATTGAGACATTATGTCCAAAATTCCAAACTATCCCTTTAATGGTGGTTGAAAATGGTGAAAACATGCATTATTAAAGACAAGGATTAAAAATAAAAAACCCATTACCTTTGCTACTTGAGGTCTTCCAAAGCAGGCAGCATAATGTAGAGAAGATGACCTCTGACCCCGGTTGACATCAGCACCTCTTTCGCACAGAAACTCGACCTGGGACACAAGCACAAACAGTTTACACTTCGCAGGTGCATTTTGGCGCATGGTGTTTTGCAGCTTAGGGTTACTGGCATACAAAACAAAGGTAGTCAGTTGCTATGGTGACCAGTGCTGAGCTGAAAATTGAGGAGGCAGAAAACTTCTTTAAAACTGATTACTGGTCTCAATCATTTTTCAATAATTTTCCTTGATTAACCGGAACCGCTCCAAGACAGCTGAAGGGCTGTCCGGGATGATACTTTCTGTAGCAGTGGTGGTAGCAGTGGTGGTGCCGCCGGGCAAATGGAAGCACAACAGTGCAAGCTGTCAGGAGAGGGCCCAACAGCAGCGGCGGCAGCTGGCAGCAGTGAGACGGACTTTGCCTGGAACGGGAGCCCGGTGTAGCTAGCTGCTACATTAGCTGGTGTAGCAGGTATGTAACCACCGTAAAAAGTAGCGAACAGGTGGGGGAAAGTGTTCAGGCAGAGCTTGATAAAAGCCAACAGTCCAGGCAGGACAAAAGTCCGACGTTAAAACAGCTAAAACTTTGTTACAACTAGCTAAACTAGCTAAAACTTTGTTAAAACTAGCTAAAACTTTGTTAAAACTAGCTAAAACTATGTTAAAATTAAATTCAAATCTCAGATGGAGAAGCGGCGAACAAACACGCCAGCCAGCGTCCTCTCACATCCGATGAACAAGCCTTTCAGCATATCTCAGAATAATTGGTTCCTTATGCTCCTAATCGCAATCTGCAGTCCTGGGAGTAGCCTACCATTCTTTATTTATGACCTAAGTAAAATGATTCTACAGGTAGGTTTCGATAACCCATCCTGTAGCTACACACTCATGGCTAAAACCAGTTAAGGGTTTTCTAAACTTTTCCTAGCTCCGAGGGGTTTTAAATTTATGCGTGAATGAGCCATTTTAGTTTGGCTCTTTTTTCCCCTTGTTAGCCAACGTTATGTGACCAGACAGAAAGATCGGCTGTAAAATAGGCCTCCTGTAACCTTAGACTATCTTTATACGGATATACCTAACTCCCAACCTGTTTCCAGTTCTTAATTATCAATCAAGCAGTTAATGAACGGAATAACAAATATCAATGAATAGCTATAACAAGTTTTTCTTTGTGTCATAAAATGTGTAGCACTTAAATAGCCTATTATTCGTATTTATTCTTTACTGAACTGGTCAGTAAGTACTTAGGTTTATTTTGCTATTTATTTCATTTCTATTCTTTATTTGATCAGTGTTCATTTCTAAAATTGCTTGATGATGTTAATCATGTTATTATTATAATTTAATAATGTTATTTTTGTAATAAAGTTTTTTGTTTAAGAAAGAAGTCCTCTGATTACCTTTGCAGTCATATTGGTGCTAAATCTGTGCACAATCCATGTAGAAAAGGTCTATTTTCATTCAAGCTCAAAGGTTCACGATACCAGCTGCCATATTGGTAATTGGTGAATCGGTATCGGTATCAAAAATCCGATATCCGTCGGGCTCTATTGGTTACTCTGTCAACTAAAGCGCCGCTTCAGTTCTGTGCGTAAAAAATAAAAATCAAGTGAGCTGTACTCAGCACCGGCGAGCGCAGCTAATGTCACATGAAAAGGCATATGTGACATTGTTATCTAACGTTAGTGCTACACGCCCAACGTTAGCCAAGATATGCGTAACGTTACTGAAAGGAGTAGCTAAATCCACAGGACTAGCTAACACACTGGCCGTGTTTGAATAAGACATTAATGTGGGAACGCATTAGTTTTTACAAATGCTGGTGGGAGGGACAAGCGACATCAGCCTTGTGATTGGTTTGGGATTAATGAGTTCCCACTTATAGTACCGCCCAACTTCAATCCAAAAACGAGGGTAAAAGTATCCAGTATCTCTGGAATTCATAAAGTAATTATTTCCAATATAAGCATATCGACAGCCTCATAACAAAAGTGCCTCAGTGATTTTTTGTAGTCTTGAGAAAAAGGCAAAAATAAATCTGCCTAAATCAAATCGTGGATTTAGGCAGAATAGCATAAAGCGTTTCAGGAAGTGCACAGCGACCTGCAGTGACTTGAGCATTTTTACACTGTTGACGAATGATAAATCAAGTGATGAAAATCTCAAAATGTCCAAAAAATGACTTAGGCACTTTTGGTATGAGGCTGTCGATATGCATATTGTATGTCCACAAGACCCAAATTAACCTAATTAGAAGGCAATCACGAATATTTGTTCCCTGGGGCTTTAAATGCAAGCAAATGGACTTTAGGGAATTTTCTTATTTTGAATATCTTGCTCAGATTCTAAGTTTTGATTCTCCTGTGCTGATGGTGACGATCTAACACCTTCCAAGGCAAAACCCACCATTTTTTCCTGAATTTGCTGAATTCATGTCTATTATATCAACTGATCATGAGAGAGTTCTTTTGGTAGGTGATTTTTGCATGTGGATATTGTGTCAGATTCCAAGGCTATGGATTTAAAAAACTTACTACTCTCTCTTGATTTTAATCAGCATGTTGCTGAGTCAACTCATAAGCATGGCCATACTCTAGATTTGGTCATTTCTAGAGGTTTAAGTGTTACAATTTCCTCTGTTGTTGATCTCGCTATATCTGATAATTTATGTGTATTCTTTCATGTCATGTTGTTAAAGAGAAAGAAAAAAGCTGATGGCAGATTTTAAACTCTGCAGCAGCTGATAAGTTTTCAGAACTTGTTAGCTACTGATGAGTTAGTGTATAGTTTTAATAGCAACACTTGACATTGTTGCCCCAGAGAAAATAAAAATGGTTCATTAAAATCATGAGACACCCTGAAAAAACAGTGAAATTATTAAACTAAAGAGGAACTGTTGGAAAGCAGAGCGTAAATGGAGAAAGACAAAACTACAGGTACATCTTTACTTCCTTAAAGAACAGCTTGAAAATTAAAGTAGAACAATAAGAAACACAAGACAGACTTATTTTTCCAAGACTATGTGTGACAATAAAAATAATTCCAAAGTGCTTTTTTCAACAATTGATTGCATGATAAATCCAAGTCCAGCTGCTGATTTTGGCAGTGAGCTCAATGTGAAGAGTTTGCTATTTATTTTAAAGAAAAGATAAGCACAATTAGGTTACACATAGCTCAAATGGGTACAACCCCAGACTTGGACAGTTCAGATGCCCTGTGCAAAGCTGACATTCATGCATTCGGCCTGATTGATGCATAAATTCTCAATTAAATTGTCCAGCCATTAAAACCCGCTACCTGTGTCTTTGATCTTATCCCCACAAGATTTTTCGAAACTGTTTTTAGTTGTTTGTCAGACAGTGTCTAGTAGGGGTGTCACGATTCTCCAAATCCGCGATTCAATTTGACTTTCGATTTTAAGGTCACGATTCGATTCTCGATTTTTTTCCAGCACTATAGTCTAGCTAATGGCTATGCCATTGTTAGACTATCGAGTCTTGATTTGTAAAGAAAAATACTTGTTTCTCAATAAGTAACTTTTATTTGAATAATAACAATTATAAATAATAACAAAAATATGAGAATATTTAAACACACCTAAACAGTTAAGAGCTTTATCAAAACTAGACTCTAGAATAAACAGTTGAACATTTACCACGCTATTAACAATTTACACGTTTTTTTTCATGCCCTGACAACTGTCATTTGGGTTGTCATTTGAGTTGCCTGTGTCAATGTTTTTTTCCCAGTCAAATCTATTTCTTTGTGATGCCTGCGAATGTGTCCTGCCATATTTGACGTGTTGCCTGAGGTGGTGTATGGTACTCGCGTGTAGCATAGCTGACAAACTGTCGTTTTTTTGTCAATGACACGTTCGTTGTTTATATAACTAGTGTTGCACGGTACATCGAAACTTCGGTACTTTTTCGATACTTAAAAAAAAAAAAACGGTTCGGTATTAGAATTTTCCGACGTTCGGTACTTTTAGGTCAAATGTGTGCTCTGCTGTTATGTGTCTGCATTACTGATTGAGAGGATGAAAGGTGAACGTTAGCTAACAATACTACGAGTCTGATTCTCTCACACGCGCGATATTGTTTTTGGCCGGCAGAGCTATATAGGCTACTTTACGTTACCTACTAAACTAACGCCTTACTTCCACGGAGAATTTAGGTGAGCACAAAGTAAAGGATTTAACGATAGTTTGACTTGAAAAATGATGGTATAATCACTGAAAATAACCCCGATAGACTGTCGTCGTATTTTATCATGTCACGTATAGAAACAATAATATTTTTTTAAAACGTTGTACAAATGAGTATTCGCCGTTTTCCCTTGCTTACTGTAGTAGGCCTACTATATACAGTAGGCTACCTGATGCACTTTCGGTTTAGAAGACACCTCATTTTTTTTCTCCAAAATCTCTCGTATAAATATGTTTAAGAAACCAAGTACTTACCAGTATATTCAGCTACAGCTGTTTTCTGATGAACCCTGAAGAGTTTATCTTGTTATATTTCGCCAAAGTCCTTTCCGCAGTCACCACCCCTCACTTAGGGCTGAAATACATTGCTGTACCTACTTGTGTGAATACACACGCGCTTTCGTACGTTCTTTTTTAAACGTATTCAAATACATTAGGCGACGTATGTTATGGTTATTATATATATACTGTATGTGACTATTCTGAAATAAATGTATTCTCTAGCACATTTCTGAATGATACAGCTTCTTCTTCAGTTCGAACTTAAAACCATGGATGTGCAGGGAATATTTTTTTAGATATTGACATTTAAATAAAACTAGTAGAAACCAGGAGGAAATTGCCTCTGAAGGGCCAAAGTAAATAGGGTTAAGGTCATTTCAGTAGAGGTACCGAGTATCGAATCAGTATCGTTTCAGTTTCAAGTACCGTTTCAGTATCGAGTATCATGATACTAAACCTGGTATCGGTATCGAAGTCAAAATTTTGGTATCGTGACAACACTATATATAACTCACGGGGAAGGCAAAATGTTGCCACACCGGTGACTTGAGGGAAGCAGGAGGATTTTCCAGTTCTGTTTCTCCATCTCCGACTCCGGCAGTGGCCATGGTGTGTCGAAAAGTAATGCAGGCTACCGGTAAGCTAACGTTAACTAGCAGCTGTGTCTTCTTTGAAATATCGTTGTTTTTTTTTCTTCGGACGCACGCCTGCGTGGACGAACAAGATGCAGTGGAAGGCGTCAAGTTCCGTTTTGTCGGAAACGCTTACATTAGAGATGGCCAAGTAGGCTACTTTTTTTTACATTTTACCCATCACATGAAAGGCTAATAAGAGCGCACGGGGGGCGGGGGTGGAGAGAAAAAAAAAACTTGGAGAATCGCGAACCAGCTTGTGATTTCAAATCGGTATCGTGACACCCCTAGTGTCTAGGCAATTGTGTCTTGGCCAACTCTTCTTTGGAGACTTCCCAACTGCACTGAAGACTGCCAGGGCTCGACATTAACGCTTGTCCGATTGTCCGGGACAAGTAGAAAAAAATTATAATAACAATAATTTTTTTTTTTTTTATTTTTAAAGTGGTCGGACAAGCACAATACAGCTTAACTTGCCCGAACGGTAAAAAGCAAACAGAATAATGTTAGTAATTCCATCTGATCAGAAAGTTTTGCAGTGTTGCACTGAAAACTCATTCTCTGCATTACGTCAATATCACTCGGTTCAATGATTGGGAGAAAGTTTTTGCGGAGCGAGTAATTTTAGTTCCAAATCGTGAAGCTCGTTGACTGACTGAAAATCGAAACAAGCAGCCTCTAAAACCTAACCAAGCCCAAGACAAGCTCCTGAGAAAGAAGCTGCCTCCAGATTAGTTTACGAGGTGAAACGAACAAGCTGGCACGATTCACCCGATATTGCAGACACATAAGTGAACTTAAAAAGTTAACAAACATAACTTTTGTTGTAATGATGATGAGTTCAAATTGAAATAAATTGTGACAGTGAAGTCTAAGTTAGCTAGCTAATCTTAATTGTCCTGGCTGACATTCAGGCAGTTGACAAAAGTTGTGTAGGTAAATGCTAACGTGCGGTTATGTCGGCAATTATTATCAGTGCGTCAAGCAACTCAACAAGAGAGCACATGTTATATTAGGTAGCGTTAACGCACAAATCATGAGGTTGGGGGGTTGGGGGATTGGATTATGAGTCAGAAGTTATTTCATAAAAGGGGGAGAATCTTTAGTTGTGCATTGACTAAAGACAAAAAACCTTAAGATCATGAAATATTTGGCATATTTTTTGCTAAATGCTTCTTTATTTGAAGCATATGGCTGTTAAGCTCCAAAGTTGACCAGCAATACCAATAATAATAATAAAATAAAAATAATAACTTTATTTATATAGCACTTTTTGAAACACGGGGTTATAAAGTGCTGTACAAAATAAAAGAACAAAAAACAACATGATAGAGATGAAATACAAGACAAACAAATGAAAATAAATACAATTAATTGTCCAAATCGCTGTCGGTTTTATTTATTTATTTTTTTTATCGGCCTTTATTTTCAGTTTCGGACAAGTTTAGCCTCGGGACAAGTAAAAAAATCTGAGCCCGGCTCAAAAAGTTAATGTCAAGCCCTGACTGCCATTGTAAAGCCCTTACTAAAAAAATGTTAACTTGGATCCCTCAGTTTCTTAAGCAAGATTATTGAATAAGTGGTTTTTAGACAGATGATTTTCTCTGTCAAAATACCATTCTTGAGAGATTTCAGTCTGGCTCAAACAACTGTATAAAAACTTCTATCATCAAGGTAATCAATTATATTCGAATGTGCATAGATGCTGGTGGTGTGTCTGTTCTTGTTCCATTAGATCTCAGTGCTAAATTTGACAATGTGGACCATAAGATTTTGCTACATCGACTTGAACCATGGGTAGGTCACTCAGGAACAGTTCTTAAATGGTTTTATTCATATTTGGCTGGAAGAAATGTTTGTGTTGCCATGGGTCATTCTGTATCAGTAAAGGCTATTATTAACTGTGGGATTCCTCAGGGTTCTATTATTGGCCCATTACTCTTTTCTTTATACATGCTTCCACTTGGTAAAATCATTAGTAACCATGGGGTTAATTTTCAAAGTTATGCTGATGATACACAGCTGTATATTTCTGTATTGATATATTTCTCGAACGTGGCGCTGTGATGGCAACATGTAGTCCAGCTGTCTCTCGTTTCATGTTTGCTAATTTGATTGCATTTTATTGTATCAAGCGTTTATCTTTTGTTGTTTAATGTGCTGGTATGTCTGTTATAGGACAGGAAACAAATAGAATTTTTTTCAGGGCGCTCCTGCTGTTCTTTTTAATAATATTACCAATTTATCCAGTCACGCTAATTTTGTTTATGGTCGTCACCATGGAGACGCATTCATAACATATACTCGGGAATGTCTGTTAGATCTGCGGCAACAAAGTTACCATTGCTCTTCACCGAAGTTTGAGTTTGATATCAATATTGATACAGGACTGCAGGCGATCCTCAAAAGGCCACCAGGGAAAAGAAGGAAAAGAAGACGCAGGGGAGGAGTGAGGCAAAGACTGAGTTGAGGCTGAGTGGTAAAAAGGCAAGTCCACCACTTCCCTCGATAGTTCTAGCGAACGTCAGATCCTTTAGAAATAAATTGGACGAACTTCACACCAATGTTGAATTTCAATTGGCATACAAAGATGCTAACATCATCTGTCTAACGAGATGCAGTTGGATGATAAGATTGCTGACTCTGATCTTTCTTTGGAAGGGTTCAGTTCTCTATTCCGGCTAGATAGAGACTGTACGTGCATGGAAAAAAGTCACGGAGGCGGAGTTTGTGCGTATGTCAACAAAGCTTGGAGTAAAACAACTGTGATCCGAGAGACGCATTGATGTGGAGTTGCTAGCCTTGTCTTTTAGACCCAAATATCTACCGCGTGAGTTTGGTCAACTCTTTTTAATCCTTGTCTATATCCCACCTACAGCCAATAAGACCAGTGCAACAGATACAATTGTATCTTGTGTTCAGCGCCTACAATCAAAATCTCCGGATTCTCCAGTGTTGGTCTTAAGTAGGGCTGGGCAATATATCAAAACTAATCTAAACTTCAAAACCTGTGTGAAATTATTCCGGGGGAAAAAACGTCATCACTGTCTACTGCGTGTTGATAAGACGGACAATCACAGAAAAGCGTTGCACCTTTCATGCGATTGACAAAAACACATCACATGATCACGTGAAAGCTGTACGACCTTGCTGCTGGTTGGCAGACTTATCAACACTCAATAGATATCAGTGGTGATGTTTTTCTCCGGAAGCATTTCACACGGCCTCTGAAGTTTGAATGTTTACTGCCGTATATTGGGTATACTTAAAGAAAAAAAGACGAAAAGAAAGGCGCCCCACACAGTGGCAACAGCCGTTATTGCATTTGATAATTTTCGATGTTGCATATCGCCCAGCCCTAGTCTCAGGTGATATGAATAGCTGTAAACTCGATAAATCCTTGCCACTATACCATCAGTATGTTACCTGTGAAACAAGGGGAAGCAAGACCATTGATCTGTGCTATAGTAACATCAAAAATGCTTACAAATCAATCAAAAAGCCACCTCTAAGTACAGCGGATCACAATGCTATTCACCTCATTCCTTCCTATAAAAAAAAAATTGGAGGGAAGGAGTTGTCTACAAAACTGTTAAACAGTGGAATGATGATGTTTCTGAGACTCTCAAACATTGTATTGAATGTACTGATTGGGAGCTTTTCTCAGAGTGCCACACTGGATGAGACTGTAGAGGCAGTGACTGGCTATATACATTTTTGTGAGGAAACTATTGTTCCATGTAAGAAAGTGAAAGTGTTCTCAAACAATAAGCCCTGGATAACAAAGGAGCTTAAAATAACGTTAAATGAGAAAAAAAGAGCCTTCCAATCAGGAGACAGAGTTGAGTCAAAATTGATTCAGGACAGGCTGAATAGACAAATTAAGGATGCAAAATGAGCCTATAAGGAGAAGGTGGAAAATCTGTTTCAAGGAAGGCAGCTGAGAGATGCCTGGAAAGGAATAAAAATCCTCTCAGGGATTTCTACTAAGTAGAACATCCCAGGCCCTGAGTCTAAGGAACACTGCAGTCAGTTTGCTGAATCCCTAAACATCTTTTACAGTAGATCATGACTTTAAAGCAGAAATGGATGATGTAACATCAGAAGTATTGTTTCTAACGTAGGAGAGCAGCAACATCAATGTACAGATGGAGGATGTTTGCAGGGTGCTACAAAGGGTGAAGTTGAACAAAGCCATTGGTCCAGACAACATGAGCAATCATGTTCTGCAATCCTGTCATAAACAATTGCCGCAGGTTTTCTGTGACCTGTTCAACCGCTCACTCGAGGAGCACATAGTTCCAGCACTATGGAAGTCATTGATGATCTCCCCTGTGCCAAAGAAGGCCAACCCATCTGCACCCAATGACTTTAGACCTGTCGCATTAACACCTGTTATAATGAAGTGTTTTGAACGTCTGGTGCTCTCACAGGTCCAACAGAGTGTGCAGAGCATAGTAGACACTCTACAGTTTGCCTACCAACAGAACAGAGGAGTTGATGATGCTCTCCTGACACTGCTTCACCTGGCCCAAGCCCATCTGGACACACCAAAGTCCAACATCAGACTGATGTTTGTAGACTTCTCTAGTGCGTTCAACACAATCCAACCACATCTAATGGCTAAGAAGCTGCTGAAGATGAACCTCAACCCTCATCTTATCCTCTGGGTAATGTCCTTCTTAACTGACAGACCTCAGTGGGTTAGATATAAAGGCCACTGCAGCACCACCAAGACCATCTCTACTGGCTCACCACAAGGCTCGGTAGTTTCTCCAGTGTTATTCACACACTACACCGATGACTGCCAAAGCAACTGTCCTGAGATCACATTCATAAAGTACTCAGATGATACAGTAATTGTGGACTCATCCAACTCTGATGACAAGCTTCAATCTGCTGTCAGCCAGTTCCAACAATGGTGTGAAGTCAATTTCTTGGACTTGAATGTGGAGAAGACTAAAGAAATTGCCATCGACATCCGGCGTGAGCCGTCCCCACTGAGGCCCCTTACCATCAGAGCCAAAACAGTTGAAAGAGTGGAGTACAACAGATATTTGGGTACCATCACTGATAATAAACTGACCTTTGAGGCAAACTGTCATCGAGTGCATGCAAAGTGTCAGTCAAGGCTGTATTTCCTCCGGAAACTCAGGAATTTGGACGTGAGTCAGTCAGTACTACAAGCATTTTACACCTGCTTCCTTGAGTCAGTGCTGACTTTTAGCCTAACAGCTTGGTTTGGCTCATTAAGTGAAATCAGGCAACTGAAGCTGGAGAAGGTGACAGTACAGGCTACTAAAATCATAGGGAACCAACAAAAACCGCTGAAACTTCTGTATGAGGAGCGTACAATGAAAAGAGGATTATAGCCCTTCCATCACATCCCCTGAACTTTCTCTTTGAGACTCTTCCATCAGCTCGAAGATTAAGGTCCTTTACAACTTTACAATATGAACTTAGATTTGTTTATTTACATAATTTAAGTCAAAATAGTGCCACAAATGAAAAGAAACTTTGGAAAAATGTTTTTCTTGCAAAAAAAAAATTAGTTTTTCTTCAGTTTGCAACAAAATACTGAGAGGTACATAAGTGACAGGTAAATATATACATTTCCTGGATTATAAATTCCATGTCAACGAGTGTGCAAAATCTGAGGATGATATGCAGAACTACTAAAGTTCTATGATGCAAAGTATTGGCAGTGTACCCTGTTGGCTAAATTGTGCACTGCTCTAAATAAAAAAAAATTATGATGCATCTAACTACAAATCAACAGTTTTGGCTCATAAAACTCACTTTTGCATCATTTTCAAGTGGGAATTACTAAATTTTCATCAGTATAGAGGGGTAGATATCTAAGGGTCCAAAACCCCTATGCAAAACATGTCATAAAATTAATAAAATTTATTTTGTCCATGATGTTACATAAATAATAAATCACAGTGTTACATATACCTAAATATGTAGCCTGATCATTCACTCTTGTACCTCAATAAAACATCACTTTTCCCTGTACTCTACAGTATGTATACATTTTCCCCGGGATTGCATTTTTCTTTTTTCTTTATATTCCTATTCATAATGACTCCAAGGAAAGTTTTTACATTAATCTACCACATATCAGTGCACAGTAAATTGGAATGAGCATTTGCCATGCCATAAGTTTCAAGTATATACGCCATAGCCTATATTATGTACGATAACATGAAAATAAAATAGTACTACCATCTGCAAAATGCTGCCAAATGTTCTATCTTCAATGAAAATCGGTAGCCTACATCAAAAATAAAATGAACGATGCACTACAGCATGTTAAATGCACTCAAAATGCAAAAATAACAATAGGCTTATCAATCATATGGGAAACAGTGCTCGAGTGGAAAAACGAACATACAGATCCTTTCCAAAAAATTTTAATATCATGGAAAAGTTTTTTTCCTTAATTCCATTCAAAAAGTGAAACTTTCATAGATTATAGATTCATTACACACAGTGAAATATTTCTATTTTTCATAATTTTGGCTTACAGCTCCAGAAAACCCCCCAAAACAGTATTTAAAGAAATTAGAATAGTGTGTCGAAAATCAGCATTTACATTTCAGTTATTTCAGAGAATTAACGTTTTAGACAGTGTCACACTATCATCTAATTTACTCAAAACACCTGCAAAGTTTATCTCAGTTTGGTTCAGTATGGGGAAGACTGCAGACTTGACAATTGGCCAGAAGACCATCATTGACACCCTCCAGAAGATGGGTAAGCCACAAAAGGTCATCGCTAAGGAGGCTGGCTGTTCACAGAGTGCAGTGTCCAAGCATATCAATAGAAAGTTTAGTGGAAGGGAAAAATGTGGCAGGAGAAGGTGCACAAGCAAAAGAGATGACCGTAGTCTTCAGCGGATTGTCAAGCAAAGACTATTCCGAAATTTGGCGGAGATGCAGAGGGAGTGGACTGAGGCTGGAGTCAGTGCTTCAAAAACCACCACGTACAGACGTATCCGGGACATGGGCTACAACTGTCGGATTCCTCGAGTCAAGCCACTCCACTCATTCTCTGAAATAACTGAAGTAAATGCTGATTTTCGACACACTATTCTAATTTCTTGAAATACTGTTTTGGGGGTTTTCTGGAGCTGTAAGCCAAAATTATGAAAAATGAAACAAATAAAGGCTAGAAATATTTCACTTTGTGTGTAATGAATCTATAATCTATGAAGGTTTCACTTTTTGAATGGAATTATGGAAAAAAAAAAACTTTTCCATGATATTCTAATTTTTTGGAAAGGATCTGTACATATGTAGCCAGCGAGACCAACCACATTTTAGACGCAAAATTGTTTACATATTGGGAAAGGGAATACTCCCCTCCCTATGTGTTTGATAGAGCTTGCGTAATACGAGACCGTTAAAATGAACTGCCGTTACGCTGGGCTGTGTAGTAAATTGTTCAAAGCACCCAAGAAGACATGGCATATACACTAGGTACAGTTGAAGTCGGAAGTTAGGTTGAAGTCATTAAAACTCTTTTAACCACTCCACAGATTTCATGTTAGCAAACTAGTGTTGGCAAGTCAGTTAAGGACATCTACTTTGTGCATGACACAAGTAATTTTTCCAACAATTGTTTTAGACAGATTATTTCACTTTTAATTCACTATATATCACAAAATACAGTGGGTCAGAAGTTTACATACACTAAGTTGAACTGTGCCTTTAAATTTTTAATAATATTTTGTCGCATATCCTTTGCATGCCATGACTTCCTGATGTCTGTGACCCAACAACATCAAAAGACTCTTGATATCTTATTTTCTGGTACTCTTACAAGCGATACTATAACGTCTCTGCATTTGAATGGATCTCTATGGGAATTGGGGGGTGGGACTAGATTTAGCTGTAAATTACACTGGAAACATTGTTTGGCTAAATGGCTCGAAGTCATCAAGGGTCTGACGTATCAAACAAGCCTTAAATCATCACTCTGCTGCCAGAAATATGGGTGGATAACTTGAAGGGTTTCTTCTCCTGAATTATTTTTCCATAGAGTTCAATAGGAAAATTTGTCAGAAGAAACAACCCATAAAGTTATCCATATAGCAGCTACAACTTCTGTAAAACTCAGCTGCAAGAATCTTGACACAAACCAAAGAGAGGGCTCACATCACACCTGCACTTGCATCTCTGCATTGGCTGCCTGTGGAATTTAGAATTTATTTAAAAATTATTTTACTTGTTTTTAAAGCTCCTTACTGGTTATAGCGCCACTTTACATATTTGACCTGCTGAATAGATATCAGCCCAAATGTGCCCTCAGATCTTCTGGTGATAACTTGTTATGCATTACAAAAGTAAATTATAAAAGAAATGGAGAAGCTTCTTTTTATTTCTATGCCCCCATACTATGGAATAGCTTGCCCAGACAGATCAGAGATGCACCAAATGTAGCACTTTTTAAAAGCCTTCTAAAAACTTACTTCTTTAGGATGGCTTTACTTGATTGTATCCTATTTTTAGTTTTTACTTGTCTATAAATATACATCTATATTGTCTTGTATTTCATTGTGTTTTATTGCATTTTGTTTTATCATATTTTATTTTACCCCATTTTATTATTATTTTTTTGTGTTTTTATTAATTTTATATTGTTTTTTCCAAAATAAGTTTCCTACTTGTTTAATTCCATGTTTTATTGTCTTATTTCATTGTGGTTTATTGCATTCTATTTTATCCTATTTTATTATATCCTAGTTTATTAGTTTAATGTTATATTGTTTTATCCAATATTTTCCTGTTTTAACTGTTTATTATTATTATTTCCAAAGTGTGAAGCACTTTGGGCTGCTACTTGTTGTATGAAAGGTGCTATATAAATAGCTTATTATTATTATTACTGGACAACTTGGCATCAACTAGACTTGGGAAGTCGCTCAAGTACCACTCGCAGAACACCCACTGCTTAGAAGAGCCTTTTAACAACCTCACACAAGGGGAAATGCTGCAACCTTCAATCCCACTGCTGTAGTTAGTCTCAAAGCATTCTTCCCAAGGTGTAATGCTCTGAGGCATGGTGCTGACAATGCCATGGGTTCTGTGATCAGCTTGTGCCCTCTAAGCCTGAGAGTGCCAGAAATATTTGGCTTATGAGGAAGTTACATTTGAACAACAACAAAAAACCTGGCTAGTATGAAGAAGGGGCATGATTGAGGTTGGATTTGTTACTGCACTACGTTTAGCAAAAGAAACTGCACTCACCATTTCCTGTGTACCAAAGGCAGAGGCCCAGTTCAAAAGAGTCTGCCCCACGTCATCCATGAAATTCACTTCAAAGGCTGAAAAAACGAATATCACAAATGAATAAACAGCGTTGAATAATCACAACATGCCTCAAACGTGGCCAGTTGAAAGAACAATGACAGCTGATTAATGGATGAAAATCCTGCCCCCATGAACCACACAGCTCACAAACTGAGGCACATGCACACACAGACCTATATTCTCTTCTCCCCCGTTATGATTGGTTGCTGGTGTCAAGTTATCTGAACCAGGTGTCCCTGGAAGTGGGGCTAGTCCCATGTGATTTCTTTAGGAGCTCAGGGAAACGCACATGGGCGTTTGCGGAAGACAGATGTAATGGCGGGTTCATGCAAAGTTTTTGAATAGCTCATTTTCTGCTGGAAGAGGCAGGTTTTAGTGGCGCTTTAGAGTTTGCCTCGGTCGAGGGGAGCTCTGGGGAGAGCTGAATAATAATAGCTTTATTTATATAGCACCTTTCATATATGAAAATGCAGCTTAAAGTGCATTCCAAACATCATTAAAAAATTAAAACTTAAATAAAATAAAAACATGATAAAAACATAGTAAGCATAGAATAACAAAATAAAATGTATACAAACAAAATAAAAAATTAAAATAAGAGCATACATCATTAAAACAGTAAAACCAAAGAATAAAAGATAAGAAATACAAATAAATAAAATAAGAAAAGCTAGTTAAAAGCAAGATTTTAAAAAATTAGCTTAAAACTGTGTACAGTAGTTGCCTGACAGAACAATTGGTTGGCCATTCCAAGTCTTTGGAGCATAAAAACAGAACGTTTCTTCACCAGCTCTCTTACGTTTCATTAGTGGAACATTAAAGGTATACTATGTAGCTTCATTGTAAACAACTCGTTCTTCGTTTACATTAAAATTGTCTCCCCAAAAAACATTGTATGTGTCCTTGTGGTCTAATAAACATGTTGAATGTATTTCCTACCTCATAAAGCAAAGTGTTTTTTTGTTAATGTTTTGAATGTTACGCTGTTGACATCCCGCCGCCATTTTTAAAGCCAGAAACAGCTAAAATGGTGTAAATGTCATAAATGGGCGGTTCCTGCTCATTTGATTGACATGGCCAGGCCATGTGGGCAGGCTTCCAGGTAAACTCTTATTTTAGCTTTGGACCCAAACATGCCTCACGCAAATACGCGAACGTGGACGCTTCGAACTACGTGAATGACATTTTGCCATGACATTTGTGAGACAAGCCAGAGCGTTGCAGCAAGGGACGCTATAGCAGCAACAACAGTAAACAACTTTCTTGTTCGATCTGTGCTTTCCTCTGGTTTGTCTTTCACAAATGTCATGGCAAAAGAAAAACTGTTCGTGTAGCTCGAAGCGTCCACGTTCGCGTAGCTATTTGCGTGAGGTATGTTTCTGCCCTTACTCATTAGCAAGATGTTTTCAGCCGAGGAGGTAACAATATCATTATAAAAATAGCGCCAATTACATTACATTATAGTCATTTAGCAGACGCTTTTATCCAAAGCGACATACAATAAGTGCATACAGAAACGTCATCGAAGTAACTACAGAATAGATAAGACAAAGCACATCCTTCCCATAACGTAGCAGCTATCGTTAGCTAAGGCTATCTATTGTCATGATGTTTGTTTATTGTTGACAATAGTCTATCATGTTTGACCAAACCTTGATCATGTAAATGGAGACTACGTTACATGCTCAAAGCATATAACAGGGCTCGAAATTGCGACCGTTTTGGTCGCATATGCTCCCGAAATTTAATCTGTGCGACCTCGAAATATAATTGGGAGCATTTGTGCGAGTGCAAATAATGGTTCTGGTGCGAGTGCAAATAATGGTTCTGGTGCAACCTTTTTTTTTTCTTCATTTTTTCCCCCCCAGTCGAACGTCCCTTTCTCTGTACATTCGCTAGTTAGTACACTCAGTATGTGCCTTGTGAGCTGACAGTGACCATTCTAACCAATCAAACGTGAGCTTGACGTTCTTACCTTTAATGCTGATTTTAGATTGGTTAAGATTAGCCTTCAATCACTCCCTTTCACGGCACTCCACTGTTACGTGACACAGAGAGCTAACGCGTTAACTAATGTTACCTGAAGACAAACGTTTATTATCAATTTATTAACGTTACCCAACTAGCTAAATTGGTATCGTTAGCTAGCGTTATCGAAAGCTAACAATATGAAGCGAACGATTACGGCATTTTTTAGTAACGTTAACGCTATTAAAAACGTAACACATGTAGTCGCTGTGGCTGCTGAAACAGGTTGGCGATGGCGACGTGGGTACACCCAGCAGCGAAGGCGGCGTACACTTTTCGGAGAGAGTGGCTCAAGGACTTCGAATGGCTTAGGTATGACAACGGCGCAATGCACTAGCCTGTGAGACGGAGATAGCAGGTAACGGTGCCAGTGGCGGCTCCTGAGCTGAAAATGGGGGGGGGGGGGGGGGGGGGCGGAAAAATGTACCTTTAAACTGATTATTGGTCTTAATCATTTTTCAATCAGTTTCCTTGATTAACAATAGGCTACATCAGCGTTTAAATTCACCAATTACTCAATGCCATCAATGTAGCCAGTTCTCCTCAATTAGGCTATTAGGCAAGTAATATCAATTATTTTAACTTGCATCGCAAAATTGTGCAACATTATTATAATTATTATTTATTGTCAACATTATAATTGTGGATACATGTGCTCTTCGTTCTCTGCACTCTTAATTCCGAAAATATTCATGGAAATTAAACGATCTTAAAGCTCAGCTTTTGTTAGATTTTTTATTTTATTTAGCACAACCTGCAATAAAAAAATAATCTAACAAAAGCTGAGCTTTAAGACAGTTTAATTTCCATGAATATTTTCGGAATTAAGAGTGCGGAGAACGAAGAGCACATGTATCCACAATTATAATGTTGATTAAAATGTGCACAATTTTGCGACGCAAGTTAAAATAATTTTATTACTTGCCTAATAGCCTAATTGAGGAGAACCGGCTACATTTGATGGCATTGAGTAATTGGTGAATTAAACGCTGATGTAGCCTATTGTTAATCAAGGAAACTGATTGAAAAATTATTAAAGACCAATAATCAGTTTTAAAGGGAAGTTTTCTGCCCCCCCCCCCCCCCCCCCCCCCCCCCAATTTACAGATCAGGAGACGCCACTGAACAGTGCGTTTGCAACCAAATTTTAAATCCTGGCCCCAGGATATTGCATAAAGCCCCAGTGGTGGCCTACCATGCGTTTTTAAGGCTACTTTCACCGTACTGTTATATTGTCGTTTTTTATCAATAAAATAAATAAATATATATTACATATATTGTTGGTGCTCCTTACATTTTGGTGGGTGCTCCTAAATTTTTGCTGGTGCTCCTAACTTTTTGAAGTTGGGAGCACCAGTGCTACCAAGTAAAAAAGTTAATTTCGAGCCCTGATATAAGTTAGTAACCTTAGCTATTGCTCCGTAAATTTGACCACTGTTCATTTTCATAAAATAATTCTAAATCATAATTTTGCAATTCTGCTTGGTTCATTCTGTAGCCATCAACATCCAGTGGTCGCGGCCCCAGAGTAAGGGTGAGGTGCAGTCATTGCATAAACATTACATTACAGTCATTTAGCAGACGCTTTTATCCAAAGCGACAATCGTGTTCGTGGTGGGCGAGGCAGGGCCAGGGGAAGAGGACAGCCACCATTCTCCCCCATCTCATTTAGCCTATACATTTACATGGAAGAAAGATGAGGCAAGCTGGCTTTTCTTATTAGCTGATGATGACGAAGATTGAAGATTATCATTTAGCTAATTTAGGTTAGTTATTCGGTTTCCAAAACTAGGCTACTCATCTGTGCGTCACCAAGCAGGCAATCGCTGTCAGATTAGTCTACCGCCAATCAAAACACTTGTAGTTGGTTATAGCTCCCGAGGGAAGTCCACACACTCCACAAATCTGTTGAATAGTTGATCATTTCTGAAGACGGATCACAAAATGGAGCTTACGCGAACACATTTTCTATTGAATGAACACATTTTTTAAATGATAGTACCTTAAATTAGTTTTTTTTTTTTTTTTTAAATGACGTTTACATTTGATATTTTTAGACGGGGCGCCAAACTCTGCCTGCCATCATGCACTGACTGAATGAAAAACGACGGCGCGCATGACGTGACGTTTTGCTATGCGTAGCTGTCAGGAATATATGCTGGAATCGATAAGAGAATTGATAAGCTCGAAGGCGTACGGTTCTGAGGAATCAGACAACTCGATTCTCACCCCTATTTTTAATACATTTGCTAAAATTTCTAAAAACATGTTTTCACTTTGTCATTATGGGTTATTGAATGTAGATTGATGGGCAAAATTAAAATTAAATCGACAACACAATAAAGTGTGCAAAAAGTGAAGGGGGTTGAATAATTTTGAGTGCAACTGTATATAGCTGCATGTTGTCTGCATAGCTGTGAAAATTGGCACCATATTTACAAATTATATTACCTAATGGAAGCATGTATAAGGAAAACAGGAGTGGGCCAAGAATGGATCCTTGCAGAACACCACGTACTTTCATATACCTTAGACACACAGTCACCTAAACTAACAAAATACTTTCTGCTAGTTATGTATGATTCAAACCAGTTTAATGTATTACCATTGAGACCAACCCAGTGTTTAAGACGGTGGACAAGAATACTATGGTCTATGGTGTCAAGCGCTGTACTCGGGTCTAAAAGGCGAATTATTAACAGGCAAATTATTTGCATCCACATTAGATCACAGATCATTCAGGACATTCACCAAAGTGGTCTCTGTTGAATGATTTACCCTAAATCCAGACTGCAATTTTTCCTGAATGCCGTTATTAGAGCCTGACCGATAGTGGATTTTTGGGTCCGATACAGATTCCGAAATTTAGGGGGGGTGACACCCGATACAGCTTTTTTTTAATGACTTTGAAGAAACACTTTTTTTGTTTTTGCATGGGTCCCTCAAGTTTGGTTATCAAGGATCCACTGAAGGCAGTATATTCTCCAATTGAACAATTGACTTGTCAAAATTTACATAAGAACATTAGCAACATTAAAAACGAAGTATTTACAAGAAATAAAATTCAATGTAACATGTATCAATGTACTTTTGATAGTAGCCTAATCATAGGCATACCCTAATGCTCATCACCAATGATGATCAATCCATTGAAAAGATATATTAGATAATTTATCATAGTCTATCTTTTTAAAAAGCCATTTCACCATTTCACAGATGAACATTGATGTAAATGAACATTGATATTTCGTGGTACAAAGTTTTACCATTCAAAATAAGTTTAGGGTGTGACCTACTCTTAGGGTGTAACCTATGGTTAGTTTAATCTCAGAGTCTGTTTGTTTTGGTCTACTGAGTGACGCTGTTCCCTAGTACTAACACAAATCAGTTGCACTGGTAACTTAAAGCGGGCTCAGCTCAGATGTCTTAAGCACTTCTAACGTTATTCATGTCTGACGTTTGTCCAATCGGAGAAATAATTTATTTTCCTTCTAAGTTGTTTGGTATCTATACCAGTGCATTTGCTGACTCTTGCTACTGTAACTCACGGTGTTCTGTAGGCTAGGCTACACTTAGTGACCTTTTTCATCGTGTTCGTAATTTAAATGACGACGCGGACACTACAGTGCCGTGAGAAAGTTTTTGCCCCTCCTGATTTCCTCTATTGTCTGCATTTTCAGATCTTTAGACAAAATATAATATTGATTTTAGGGAACCTGAGTGAACAAATTACACATTTTTTTTTTACTTATTTTATGAACAAAAAATCCCAACACCCATTTACGTTGTGTGAAAAAGTAATTGCCCCCTTACACTTAACTGCAGCCAATGTAGAATAAAGTAATAATGTTTTATATTTGGTTGCATATCCTTTGCATGCCATTACTTCCTGATGTCTGTGACCCAACAATTTTCCTATTTTCTGGTACTCCTACAAGCGATACTATAACCTCTCTGCATTTGAATGGATCTCTATGGGAATTGGGGGGTGGGACTAGATTTACGTAGCTGTAAATTACACTGGAACAGTATGGAACACATGGCTGCAAGTCATCAAGGGTCTGATGTATCAAACACAGAGTTCAATAAGACAATTTGTCAGGAGAAACAACCCTTAAAGTGATCCATCCATATCTACTGCATATCTGGCAGCAGAGTGATGGTTTGAGGCTCGTTTGATACCTCAGACCCTTGATGACTTACAGCCATTTTACCAACCATGTATTCCATACTGTTCCAGCATAATTTATAGCTAAATCTAGTCCCAGTAAATTATTACTTTATTCTGTAGGTAAGTGTAAGGGGGCAATTACTTTTTTCACACAACTTTTTCTTTTGTCTAAAGATCTGAAAACATCCAGTGCGAGAAAAATGCAACAATAAAGGAAATCAGGAAGGGGGCAAAAATATATAACCCACGTGAAAAAGTTAAGAAAAAAATGGGGCCATTGTTTATTACGTTTCCAGCATTTAATTTCACTAACTAGCTAGCTACTTAGGAACTCACCATAGATCCATCAACAAACTCGAGGATGCGCCATCTTATGCTTAGCTGTGGGAACACATCGCTGCCAAGCACACGCAGCAGCAGAGCCATTTAAAGTTTAAACCATAGACCGTAAAAAAGGTTTAAACAGCTACTCCAGGCGCTCTCTGTTGGCCAAACTATGTAATGACACTTAGTACTATATGACATGATGACGTACCAGTGTTTCCCCTAGGATGGAGTTGTAGCAGCGGAGGTGAAGCACTTATATACATATATATACACTACTCACAAAAAGTTAGGGATATTTGGCTTTCGGGTGAAATTTATGGAAAATGTAAGTTCACGCTACAGTGATATTATACGTATCATGAAAGTAGGGCATTTAAGTAGAAGCATGCAATGGTGATTTCCTCATCTCAAACAATTTATTGAAACAAAAGCCAACAACAGTGGTGGGTATACCACAACAAAAATGTCAATGTCTCAATAACTTGTCATGTGCCCTTGAGCATCAATTACAGCTTGACAATGACGTCTCATGCTGTTCACAAGTCGACTTATTGTCTGCTGAGGCATGGCATCCCACTGTTCTTGAAGGGCGGCCCTCAGGTCATTGAGGTTCTGGGGTACAGAGTTACGAGCCTCTACACGGTGAGTCAGCTGATCCCATAGGTTTTCTATGGGATTCAGGTCTGGAGAAAGTGCAGGCCACTCCATTTGAGGTACCCCAGTCTCCAGCAGCCTTTCCCTAATGATGCGACCTCGATGAGCTGGAGCATTGTCGTCCATGAAGATGAAATTAGGCCTGTGTTGTTCATGCAGGGGCACAATGACTGGATTAATGATGTTATTCAGGTAGTATGGGCTTGTCACTGTACCATTCACAAAGTGTAGGGCAGTTCTGTATTGACTAGACACACCTGCCCACACTGTAACACCGCCACCACCAAAGGGTCGTCTGGTGACAACAGTGGCTGATGCATAGCGCTCTCCTTGACGTCTCCAACATCGTTGGCGGCCATCATTTCTGCTCAACGTGAATCGACTTTCATCAGAGAACAGCACTGAGGCCCACTGGTCCCCTCGTCCAGCGTAAATGCTCCCTGGCCCATGCAAGACGATGACGCCTGTGCCTGGTGGTGTGGTCAGGTACCCTTGCAGGTCGTCTAGCACGCAGACCACGCTGATGTAAACGGTTTCGAATGGTCTGACGTGACACTTGGGTGCCTCTCACCTCCCTTAAATGTGCCTGGAGTTGAGTGGCATTCATCATCCGGTTCCGCAGGGCATTGTTCACAATGAAGCGGTCATCAGTGTGGGATGTGGCCAAAGGACGTCCACTTCTATGCCTTTCTGTGACTCTTCCAGTCTCTCTGTATCTCTGTTGCAACCTGCTGATGACACTCTGTGACACTCTAAGCTCAGTGGCCACTTCCCTCTGAGAACATCCTGTTTGAAGCCTCGCAATGGTGAGGTACTGTTGATCAATTGTTAGGTGTCGTCTTGGTCTCATGATGTCAAAATGTGAACAGCATGATGAAGAGGACTGTTTAAATACCAATTCTAATTGAACCATGAAATTTATTGGTCGATTCATGGATCAAACACCTGTTGTGAATTTTGCCGTTCAGCTCCTTGTTAGAGAACAGCAAGTTGTGCAAAAAGTACTGAAACATTGAATAGTTGGACATGTGCATTCAAAAGTTTAGAGAAGGTCAAATTAATTTCACCTGTAAAGGTTATAGTGCATTTTAGGTTCATCCTGAAATTTCACCCGAAAGCCAAATATCCCTAACTTTTTGTGAGTAGTGTATATAAATTTTTTTTTAATTCCTATAAAAAAAAATTTCAGGAGGTTTCTTTGTGTCTGCCGGCACCAGAAGGGCTCTCGAGGCCTAAGTACATACAGTACAGTCAAGGACAACTACAGGCAGGGGCGTAGGTTTCATTTGAACATTGGGGGGGGGGGGGGGGGGGGGGGGTGGACCCACAAACAGTAAATGTTCTTTGTGATGATAATGGAGGGGGACACTAATAATATAGCATCCAACAGTAGTGAACCATGACTATTGGACCGAGGCCCTCAACCATTCCTGTGAGCAAAGAAATACGAAGTATCGGGGGGTCTGGGGGTCCTCCCCCAGAAAAATGTAAGCCTTTTAAAACTAATTTCCTGCATTTCTACACAACCTCACCCAGGGCATTTTCTAAAATAAAATATTTATGAAGATTTTGGAGAAGTTTTTTTTTTTTTTTAAAAGCACTAGGCGACATTTGAGATGCTTTCATATAAATCTAAAGCCATGGTAGGCTAATCAGTACATTAGTGGATAAGATAAGTTTATAACATTTTAAACTCTGTGGTTCTCAAACTCGGTCCTGGGGGTCCCCTGTGTATGCTGGTTTCTTAATTAGGTGTTTTTCATGTTTAGAGGGATTATTTACCCTCTTAAGACAAATTGTCAGAAATAGTTATGCATACCATGAAGACTATGCCATGTTCACATTGTGCTTACAGTGCTATCTTGCAAACAATAATACAAGGTAACATTTTTTTAAACTGATCAATTTAAAGACTGAGGTGAATCAATAGGCTCCTAATTCAGTAGTTGAACACTTGTGTTTTAAGTTCCTTAATTTTTCCTTAAACTTATTAACACAATGCAGGTTTGGCTCATTATCATTTGCTTTGTCGTTTCAATTGTTAATTATTTACCAAGTCTATAGTTTTAGTTGCCAATGTGTTCACAATTTCACCAATTAGGAGCCTATTGATTGACCTCAGTCTTTAATTTGTTTAATTTGATCGGTTAAAACATTTTTACCTCTCTTTTTGTAATTGTTTGCAATATAGCAGTGTGAATATTTGAATTTTATGATTCATGACATGCATAGCTATTTCTAACATAATGTGGCTTCAGAAGGGAAATAATCCCTCTAAACATGAAAAACACCTAATTAAGAAATGAAAATTCTGGGATTGCAATTGTGATTGGAACGAAAACCAGCATATGCAGGGGGCCCCAGGACCGAGTTTAAGAACCACTGCCTTTAGTGGTAGTCGTCGACATCCAAATTATGGTATTTACATTTCTCTGAACTTCGAAATTAGGCTACAGTGTGTCGCCGCTTGCGAATACATCAGCCTCTCATGTTGCACTGCAGGGCAATAAACATTTTAAGGAACCAAATAGCCTACATTTAAGAAGCTACAACTGTTTTCTGATGAACCCTGAAGAAATTCTCTATTCAATTGTCCAGCAACATCGACATTTCCACAGTGCTACCTAACGTTATCGCACTCGCAGCTTTAATACATTGCTTGTTGTTATGAAAAAACATGTACTTTTTTTAACGTATATATAAGGCATAGACTGTAGAAAAATAAGGAGTAGTTAGCTAGGATAGGAACAGCGCCTACAGTAGTCTAGCCTACCTGAATGGGGAAACTTCTGGGTCGGCGGTTCTTTTATTCACTGTGGGGAATTTGATTTGATTTTCAGTTGAGAGGACTGTTTCAGGTGAAACGTAGCAAAGGCCGCCTATACAACAAACAAGCAATCTGCCCTACCACCGTAATGAGTGTCTCGATTTCATACTCCGTGAAGTTTCTCGTCTTTTTTTGCGGTCTGACTTCTCCATTAAAACCAACCTGATTATAACAGATCCATAACGTTAGACAAAACACTGGGTTATGGGAATTGAAGTCCTAGTATTATCGGCTTGAGCAATCACCCCTAATTGTTGACTACATATCCCATTTGTGCTTTCATAAACTCAAATTTGTCGTGACCAAGAGATAAACCATTGCTACTGTTTGAAGTAGCGAGGGGGGTGGGTCAATAATTCATACTATGTTTATGGGCGTTGCATATCTTTCCGCATAAATCTAAGTCATTTTTTACCGTTGTTGCAGCCTTTATTGACTGTAAGCTTTACATGGGAGAGGGATCAATTATGGTTGGGGGGACAATTCGACTCTTTCCAAACATTGGCGGGGACACATCCCCCGTTTCCCCGAATTTAATTATTTCTTCCTGTCGTTCCCTTCCCTTGATTCAAGGGAATTCACATTGAAGCAAGTGAAGGGAATGACAGTAAGAAAGCATTAATTTTGGATCCGAACGCAGTCCAGCACTTAACGTGAAGCAAGTTGTGTCAACGTTACACTACTTGCTTCACATAGGCCTATATCATTAGTTAGACTGCTAAATGACTGTGACCCATATCACCCACTGGGTGACCGTTTACGTCCACTGGGTGTTGGCTAGCGGCTAGCTAGCTGTCATTCATTCTTCCAATTATTCATTCTTAACTGTCCTTTTTTCCAGAATTAACTTGCATCACCACACTGTTGTATTGTCAAACATTGTTAATTTACTTAAATGTAATGACATTCTCAATGATAAAATAACTTACATTCATGACGTTTCTTTAAGGGAATCCAAAGAATATCTCTGAGGGAATCTGTCAAAGTTGTCTTTGAGATTGACAGCTTTCGCGCGTCACGGTGGCCCTCGAGACACGACCTATAGAATACTCTCGCGCATAGTAAGGCCCGCCTCCAGGAAGAAGAGATAAACAATCGGTGCATGTGGAATACTTTTACCGAAAACGAAACGTATGAAGATGGATCTTGCAAATGTTGTTTATTTCACAGATATGTGCTTACTTGCGTATTCCTATCAAATGATTGCGTTTGCTGTAACATTACTGTGCGATACTCACGTGAAGTCGCAGGACTGTTTTCCCTTCGGCGAATGATAATCCTGTATCCGTGATCAACATTGCTTGCTTGTTGACATCTACCCGGTGTTTGTTGTTATAATCGTTGTGCTGACATTATCATATAGGCCTACACTTAGGTAAGCGCAAAGTTTTTCGTTTATATGCTTTTCTCACAAGTGTGTGAATTGACCTGTATATAAAGCGTCCGTAGCGCAAAATAATATAGTTTCCAAAGAAGACGGAGCATTTGACGGCCATGTATGACCTTGCTGAAAGTTAGCTTTGCTTAGAAAGTTTGGACACAATCGCATTTCAAATGAGTTTATGACAGCAACTTTTCCATGAAAGCGCTTTACGTTTAAAACGTTTTTACGTTACTCTAAAACGTTTACAAGGCCGTTTACTCCAGCATTTTGAAGGGGAGAGAGTGGATTGTTTTGTTTTGAAGAAAGTTTTTTTTTATTATTATTCTGCAGCGGCGGTCATATTTCAGCAGCGGCATTACACCGCTGCTAGGTGCATATAGGGGAAACACTGTCATTTGCATGCTTCCACCAGTTCTCTCTAATGATTGGACCTAACGTGACTAACTACACCTCTGCGAGAAATAAATAAGACAGTTAAGTGCATATAGGGGAAACACTGCGTACTGCTCAGTTTGTTTTTTGTTATCTGCCAAAGCAAACGCCGACAATGAAATATCTGTGATAGGCTAATATCTGCCAATAATATCGGCTGTCTGATAAATCGATCGGGCTCAAGCTGTTATTATTCTAGTGTTCAATAACTTGTTTCAAGGCTGTCTTTTCTATAATTTTTCTCATGAAAGGCAAATTGGAAATGGCCCTGAAATTACTGATGACTGAGCGGTCCAGGTTATTTTTCTTAAAACTTATTTTTCTTTAACTTCAGCTGTTTTTAAATCAGCTGGAAAGTTGCCTGATAATACAGAGTCATTCACTATACTTAGCACAGTCAGCTAAACAATAAAAAATATTCGGATATTGACCCAATCAGATCGGAATTGGGTCAAGGGAACACAAGGAAGATTTCAATTTTGCGACAATGCTCCGGAGTTTACGAGCATTTATTCTGCAAAAGGAGGTCATGTTATTAGGCGGCGTACAAGAGGGTAAATCAGTGCTACGGGAGTTTGGGGAATACAAGATTGAATATTACGGATTTTCTCATTGAAGAAAAATTCACATTTTGATGCAGACACTTGGCTAAACCAATCCACCGACTGTGTTGGATTTAACAGGCAGTCAATGGTTGAATGACAGACACTATAGTTTGATCAAAAGAATAAACATTTATAAATAGATTTTGGCTGATAGGCATTCCATAACACTGACACATAGAAGTAAGATATGTGTCAGTGTTACAGGGTAGTAAGTGAACAGGGTAGGCCTGTTCACTTACTGTGTAAACAAAATCAATCTAGACCGTTTGGGATTTATGGGACACTGATGAGTTAGTGTATAGTTTTAATAGCAACACTTGACATTGTTGCCCCAGAGAAAATAAAAAGGTCATTTCAAATCATGAGATAACCTGGAAAAACTGTGAAATTCTTAAACTAAAGAGGAGCCGTCAGAAAGCAGAGCATAAATGGAGAAAGACAAAACTACAGGTACGTCTGGACATCCTTAAAGAAAAGAAAATTATAATAGAACAATAAGAAACACAAGACAGACTTATTCTTCCAAGATTATTTGTGACAATAATAATAATAATAATCCCAAAGTGCTTTTTTCAACAATTGATCGCATGATAAAGCCAAGTCCAGCTGCTGATTTTGGCAGTGAGCTCACCTCCTCAAATAAATGTGAAGAGTTTGCTATTTATTTTAAAGAAAAGATAAGCACTATTAGGTTACACATAGCTCAAATGGGTACAACCCCAGACTTGGGGTTGCAAGCTGACATGCATGCATTATGGCCTGATTGATGCACAAATGCTCAATGAAATTGTCCAGCCATTAAAACCCTCGACCAATGTATTTGATCCTATCCCCACAAGATTTTTCAAAGCTGTTTTTAGTTGTTTGTCAGACAGTGTCTTGGCCATTGTAAACTCTTCTTTGGAGACTGGCAACTTCCCAAATGCACTGAAGACTGCCATTGTAAAGCCCTTACTAAAGAAAAGTAACTTGGATCCCTCAGTTCTTCGTAATTGTACACCCATATCAAACCTCCCATTCTTAAGCAAGATTATTGAAAAAGTGGTTTTTAGACAGTTAAATCATTTTCTCAGTAAAAATACCATTCTTGAGAAATTTCAGTCTGGCTTCTGGTCAAACCACAGTACAGAAACTGCTCTAGTCAAGTTAATCCATGATATTCAAAAGTGCATAGATGCTGGTGGTGTGTCTATTCTTGGTCTGTTAGACCTCAATGCTGCATTTGACACTGTGGACCATACGATTTTGCTACATCGACTTGAACAATGGGTAGGTCTCTCAGGAACAGTTTTTAAATTGTTTTATTCATATCTGTCTGGAAGAAATTTTTGTGTTGCCCAGGGGCATTGTGTATCAGAAAAAGCTATTATTAATTGTGGGATTCCTCAGGGTTCCATTATTGGCCCATTACTCTTTTCTTTATACATGCTTCCACATGGTAAAATCATTAGTAACCATGGGGTTAATTTTCATAGCTACGCTGATGATACACAGCTGTATATTTCGGTATTGCCTGAGGATGAAAGCCCAATCAGTTCCTAAGAAAACTGTCAGAATGATATTAATCTCTGGATGTCTCAGAATCTTCTTCAGTTGAATCAGGATAAGACAAGAGATAATTATCATTGGATGTAAGGCACAGAGAGAAAGATTACCTAAGAATCTAGGACCTCTAGTGTCAAACAACAAACCTCAAGTTAAGAATCTAGGTGTAATATTGGATGTTGACTTAAGCTTTCTGCCACATATAAGAAATGTAAGGGTAGCCTTTTTCCATTAGCGAAACATTACTCAAGTAAGGCCTTTCCTCTCGCAAGATGATGCTGAATGGTTAATACATGCCTTTGTTACAAGTAGATTACCACTGTAATGTTCGCTTCTTGGGTCTTCCAAAAAATATATATATATAGAGCAGCTTCAACTTGTGCAAAACTCAGCTGCAAGAATCTTGACACAAACCAAGGAGAGAGCTCACATCACACCTGTACTTGCATCTCCAAATTGGCTGCTTGTGAAATTTAGAATTGATTTTTAAATTCTTTTACTTGTTTTTAACACTAACTTCCACTAAATTCTGGAACACTGAGCACCCAGACTGCCAAGCCAATATGGCCACCCAACATTCTAAATGATTAAACTCACACTGCAAATGTTTAAACCTTGCACATGGTCCTTGTTTTAGTTTTAGATATTATTTATTTTGATTAGTGATTAGTTGAAGGCATTAGTGAAGGCTTTGCCATTCCTTCTGACCCTCAAAGCTACACATAGCAGTCCAATTTAGGGTTGTCACGATATCCAATAATATCAGATATGGCGATATTTGAAAAAAGCCACGATATTTGAAAAAATATTATTTAAAATATATAATATTGGTCGGAAATAATATGCAAGTTTATTTTTCAAAATTTTTATAACATTACTTATTACATTATTTATTGCATTACTGCATGTGCCCTGCCCTGCCCGAGTGTTGCGTCTTTTCCCGCTCCAGTTTCTATATTAGTTCTGATGCCTCACAACAAATTCTGTATGCTTTGTTTTTTAAAAATATTTGGTTATTATTTGCTCTGTATTTATTATTTTGTTACCATTAGCCTATTCGTATACTGGTACCAATTAATTATCTGAAGCGCAATGTTAACAGCAGAGTGAGGATGGTTATTACATCAATTTTCCAATTTCCAGTGGAAGGTTAGTATAAGGTAGGATGTAGGATCAAATTACAACGTCTGATCGCTTGCATTCATCCTTGCAGAGGGGGCTAGTGCAATAGATGTAACAGCCACAGTGTCAATGTATTGTCCTATCTCGTGACTGATCGTCATCATTAGTTAAGAGAAAGTGAGAGAAGATGGCTGATCTTGTTTCAAAGAAAAACACCACTTCGCCAAGTCATTTTTCAGCTACAAACCCAATGATAACGGAGAACCGGCGAATGTCAACAAGGTAACAATGCAGTAAATGCATTAAAAAGTAGTCACAACTAAGGATGGGAATACAAAAACATTTCCCATAAAACATTTTCGCTAACTACACAGTTGTTATGAGTGCATTATAACATTATGCCTATGAGAGCCTACAGGAGATGGCAATAAATAATTTGTCATATGCAGACATAGCAGCAAACATTGCATCGCAACATTGTTTTGTGGACATAGTTCGAAACGTAATAAATTGACGGGCGCTCATCGTCGTCATGTTTGTCATCTCATTCATTTTGGAGTGATCTATGAAGTGTCTAGCTACTAAGTTACGAGAAAAAAACTGTTTTGTGAGATGAGTGACAGTACAGGATGTTGCAGTTGGCATTCATTTATACACAGATCCAAAACGAATAACCATTTGATCCTCGTTTTTCAATTTCTGTTTTTAAAATGAATATAGCATAACCATTATTTTCTTGTTTTTTAATTTCTGTTTCTGAAACCAATTGGCCAAAAAGTACACAGATCCAGAAGCAACGCTAAGGCTACTGCAATTAGAACTCAATGCTGCCACACGTGGTAATTACTTCTGTTCACGTTGTCATTAATCTACTATAATTATATACAAACAATAAAATTGAATATCACAATATTTCTTAAAGGCATGAAAATGGGATATTGTGACAACAATCTACTGTATTTCTGGCAGCAGAGTGATGGTTTAAGGCTTGTTTGATACCTCAGACCCTTGTTGACTTGCCATTTAGCCAACCATGTGTTCCATACTATTCCCGTGTAATTTACAGCTTAATCTATTCCCACCGCCCAATTCCCATAGCGATCCATTCAAATGCAGAGGTTATAGTATTGCTTCTAAGAGTACCTGAAAATAAGATATCAGGAGTCTTTTGAGAACTGAATGAACATCCTTTTATACAGAATCATGATGGCATCACCTGTTTACCTGTGGAATACCCGTTTGACCAGTTTTTTTTCACAGAATGAATTCTCTAATTAAACTCCACACTGCTATTATTTTGAACACGCCCCTTTCAATGAATGAGTCAATTACTCAGAACAAGCAGCGTGCATGTCATGACAGTTGGGTCTGTTGTTTTTCTATTACACTACTACATCGACAAGTAAATTATTTGCCATGCAGAAATATCACTACTACTAATAACAGTGGTTCATCAGGTTACTGATGTTGTACTGCTATTTTTTTTGAACACCACTGTGTAAACAACATCAAGACAAACAACAATGTTAACAGTCAAATTCAGAATTTAATGTCAAATATACAGTCAAGCCGGAAAGTCTGCACATCCCTTTCACCTTCTCCACGTTTTATTACGTTACAGACATATTCTGCAATAGATTGAGTTAATTTTTTGTCACAAAATTCTACACAAAATAATGCCCATAATGACAAAGTGAAAACAGGTTTTTAGACATTTGTGCTAATTTATTAAAAATCTAAATGTAAAATATCATATGTACACAAGTGTGCACACCCTTTGACATGACACCCAAAAGTGAGCTGAGGTGCATTTTGTTTCCACTGATACTGCTTGAGATGTTTCTACAACTTAATTGGAGTCCACCTGTGATAAATTCAATTGATTGGACATGATTGGGGATTGCCAACACCTGCATATATAAGGTCCCACAGTTGACAGTGCATGTCAGAGCAAACTCCAAGCCATGGGGTCAAAGGAATTAATTGCATATTTTCTAAAAACCTGTTTTCACTTCGACATTATTGGCTATTGTGTGTAGATGTTTGAGGCAAAAAATTAACTCAATCTATTGTAGTATAAGTCTGTAACGTAATAAAACGTGGAGAAGGTGAAAGGGGTGTGAAGACTTTCCGGCTTGACTGTATGCCAGCATTGACTTAAACATGAGTTGCATTGATACAATGAACACAATAGCAGAGAGACAATTGAATATTAGTGTCATGGAGTACAAATGCATACAATTATATACTCTGGACAACTAGAGTATCGGGATGTTGTCTTTAATGTCTGTCTGTCTGTCTCTCTCTGTCTTTTTTAAAATCCCAAAACAAGTGAACGTGCCTGTTGGTACCGGCCAAACCGGAGATATCTAAGTAACTAACAGTACTTTTTTTTTTTTTTTTTTAATCACAACAAGCTGCCACCAGTGTAAGACGCGTGGGTGTGGGTGAGAATATTTAGTTATTTCTCCGGACAACAGGAAAACACAGCACAACGAATGGCAGCTTAATCACTTCTTGATTTCAATCCTATCCGTTTTCCCGGGACCAACAACAACTCAACTTATTCCTTTCTCGTCTCCCGTCTGTGCCCTTGCGCAGTAGAGCAATACATAAACAGGAATACAATATTTCATGACAAATGTATGTTATTAAATCAGAATTTAAACCTTCACATAAAATACATTTCAAAGAAAACTAATTCAATCAAAAATATAGCCGCAAGCAGCAATTGGGGATTTGAGCCGTTAAAGACGGAAAAAAAGTCAAGTATCTAAGACATTTAAGAATATAAAAGCAATATGACATGCAGCTGTGCAATGATACATATTCTACACAAATCAGAAGAATATTTCCTGTTTAACATTGAAAAACAATGTATGTCTATGGGAACCTTTGTGAATGTAGTTTATTGACTCGAGTGGCTAACTTTTGTGTTGGTAGACCAAGTACATCAGAATGCTGTAGGTTGCATCTTTAATTTGAAGCAATAATCAATTTTTCTATTAAAAAATAGTGTATTATTACACTGTAATATCTCAGTAATTTACTTTATTTTTAGTCTCCTATTTTTTAATTTCCTATTTGTTTCCTAAATCTCTATTATCCTACACTACACTAGCCAAAGCAAACAGTTGAAAAATTGTCTTGCAGCAAAGCTACTAAGATGCCATCTTACATTACCCATGTGCCCCACTTGCTATTGTTTATCCAAATAAAATTAGCAGAAAATTAAGTCACCATCAAATTAAAAATACCATATTCTATATAACTCAATGCATTCGGTATACATTTGCCTTTTCATTTTACCTTTAACTGAAATATGACTCCTACAAATATGTTTTCAGCTATAGTAACTAGGAATGTCCCGATCCGATCTACGGCATCTACGCTGGATCGGATTTCGGAGGGGAGAAAAAAAATATGATCTGATACGCGCAGTGTGTCACGTGATAACAACAGTAGTAACTGTTGCTATGTCCGTCAAGCTTTGTGTCTGTCAAAGCAAACATGGCGTTCTCAACCACGAAAGTAGGCTACTGCCCTTTTGGAAAAATGGTAACTGTAGGAACTTTTGGAAAAATTAATATTCACTTTCATATTTGTATTGTAGTTTAAATGCTAGCTGAAATTATTCAATGTAGATTTTATGATGCTAGGCAGCATTATTTCCATCACAGCGTGCTGTCTCATTTGCTAGATAGCTACCACAGTGACAGTGGAAACCTAACGGAACAGACATCAGCAGAGGGACTAGCTGGCTTGGCATAAAATAGCAAACCTCTCGCAAATCTCATTCATGAAGACATTATCATCGGTTTGTTTACGAGATGGAGTCTGGTAACGTTAATGTCATTCGATGTAAACGTTAATGTTTTGAAAATAGATTTGCAAACACTAACATATGGTCTTTTATATTAGTAAGCTAACCAAACGTCCAAATAAGTCCAGTTTCAGCACAGTAGCTAAGTGGTAACTAGCCAGCTAGCTAACGTTAGATGCGCTCGTTTTGGCTTTAAAATGCCTAGTTACAACAGCACAGTATTGATTTCACGCAACGGAAGTGGACATTCCTTGGCTTTGTATTAAATAAAAATTTTGTCAATTAACATTTGAGGTGAGATTAAATTTACGGTTTCAAATTAAATGGCTCAAGCAAGAGTTCGATATTATTTCACAAACTATTAAATGTTACAATACTTTGTCTATTTAGTGGCCATTACATTATAGCATTATTCATGGTTTTAGCTTACTAACATTTTAGTTGGAGGTGGTCGGCATGTAACTGCAGCTCCACTATCAGCAGCAGTAGTTGCAGACAGCAGCAACAGGTGTTTGGGTAACATTACTTGGGACTGGGCTTCCCACTAACAAATTGTGGGAATAACATGTTTGTTAGAGAACAGCGATTTTCTTTCCTTCTTCTAAAGTTTAACTATTGTGTCCCTTTTTAGATAGAGCTAACGTACACAGTAGCTATAACAGCTGACGTCCGTTACGTTACGTTATTAACGCTGCATTGTTAGACCGCGGAAACCGGTGAAATAGATTTTGATTTATTTTAAGTCAATTGGCTACCATTGTGTAGCTAGTTTCTTTTTTCAGTTATGGTAGCTATTAACACCAAAATAAGGGTAACGATGATGTTAACTAACATTAGCTTTTTACCTTGGAGTAAACATAATGTTAGATGTGCTACGTCATCTCAGAGGGGTTCAATTGTGAATGCGGTCGCCCACATAATTTTATCCACAGCATACACCTGTCCTTGTTTGATTTGTGTTTTGGAAACGGGAAAATTATGAAACTAAGTTATAGTTTAGTATTTGGTTTTTTCTTTTTTACAATGCTGCTGTTTAAATAGTTTTAACTTTAAACCTGTTGGTCGCTTTAAGCACTGCAGTACCTGTTTTGTTTTTTTGTAGTGTTTGAATAAAGGGTGGCAGTCTTTCATAACTAACTGTTGTTGTGGACTATATACTGGGGAAGTATTTGTTTGAGTGAGATGTTTTTAGGTGGCTAACTGGCCATCATGAGCAAAGTGCTTCCATATATTTTATTATTATTATTATTTGTTCAAGAGTAAAACAAAGTATCGTAGTGATATCGGTATCGACAGATAGCCAAAGCTGCGGTATCGGAAGTGAAAAAGTGGTATCGGGACATCTCTAATAGTAACCATATATAAAGCCTAATAACCATGTCATGCTGTGTCCGAATCAGCACCCTTCCATAGCCTACTATTGAGTAGGTAGGACGAGAAAGTTGTTAAGTAGGCAAAAAATGTTCTAAATGTAGTATACTTAAAGCCTGCGTATGATATAAAGTGAGAACCATAATTCATTGGACAGTGACACATTTTTCGGTAGAGCCGTTCGGCGCCACAAACTTATTCGCTCTGACCCAGCAACACATGTGCTCAGCACTGACGCCGCTGGCCGGGGGTGTATTTTAGGAATCACTAGTTTGTATTGAAATGATTGGATATAGCTTGATAAAAGTATGGATTACGGATGGATTTTCATTAGTCTTAATTAGCAACTCATTGCATAAATTGCATAATTAATTTTTTTCCTCTCAATTGGAAAATTATTATTAAAAAATGAATAACAGCTAGGAGCATTAACTTACCATTCAGGTTTCTGAAATAGGAACAGTTCTGCCAAGTTGTCCAAGTTATTCATTCTGCGGTTGAAATTTTTGAAACGTATTAAAAGTAGCCTACCTATAAAATGTGTTCACATCCTTAAATAAATTAAGTCAAGATCATTTCACCTCATTTAAGTTTTACTTCTTTCAACTTGTTGGAAGTTCAACATAACCGCTGCGTTAGTCATAAATAACTGTACTCACGTTTACTTCTTGACGCACAAAATAAAGAATGTTAGGGAGAATGTGAGGGCAGGGAATAGGCTTGTTCGAACATGCAGGACGGCAATTGTGTCTGCTAATTGTACTGAATTGTCGGCAGGTGGGTTTCTCTGCACTCTGACGGAGCTGGGCTTTTTCAGCCTATACATGTACTGTCAACTAATTGTTTTCATTAGTGTTTTAATTAGCAACTCCAATTGCATAATTCTTTTTTATTTTTATCTTCTCAACTGGATAATTATTCACTTGATTGTGCCGTTTGAGTGCCTACAGAGCCCCACTGGAGGATAACAGTTGAATTACAAGTTTAAATCCATGCGAGTCATGTCGTTAAGATAAACTGGTGGCCACGGGGATAGGTCTTGGCTAATTTCATAAATTCCAGCCCTGGACCATGTATATAGAATTTCCGGATTGAATTGAGCCATTAATTACAAACACATTAAGGTTTATAGCAGCCCCCGTGGACGGATTTGGACATACTTTGGCATGCATCCTCAGTGGTATCTCTCAAACGTTATTCTCGAGTTTTATTCGAATTGGATGAACAGTCAATGAGATATGGCCATTTATTTGATAGGCCATGCCCAATCTCACATTGATTGGCTCACAGTTCCCATAGTTTTTGTCCAATATATCTGGATTATAGTTACCAAGAATAATTAGGTACACTAATGATATGTACGAAGTCTGGTCCAAATTGGTCAAGAAACAAAAAAGCCTTAGGGAAAAAACAATTTTGCATAATATGCACATTACCAAAAAATCCAATATGGCGGACTTCCATGATATTGCGCATGCAAGTACATGTGCTTCCAGGGAATACTCATAGCAAATTTGGTGTGAATTGGACAAAGGGTGCGGGAGATATTACATTAAAACTGTGAATAAATAGAAATTTTAATTATAGCACCACCATGAGGCTGAATGAGGTGAGATTTTAAACACTCTTCATTTTATACATTTGTGATGTGTGCCAAGTTTCAAGTCTCTACGATGTACCATCTCACGGGAAATTTAGCAAACACCCGGAGAAAAAAATAAAACCAGTGGAAAACAATAGGGTTTTAGCCCTTTGGGCTCAAACCCTAATAAATCCCATATTACACTAGTAAATGGGGACGGGGAGTTAGACAGCAAACTTTTTACCGTAATTACTCAAAAATCTACACATAGGCTTTTCAACACTGGAAATTTACGCATGCGCTTTTCAACATCGGGGATCAGTCAGCCAGAGTCAGTCAGTCAGTTACCTACATTCACTTTTTTAGGCCCGCACGCTCTGTGTCCAGGCAATAAATAAATAAAACTAATAAAAAAACTGGTTAAGACAAATAAAAGTAGTTTTAAAAAGCTAAAAACAAATAAAAAGGAAAAACATTAAAGCAAACAGCTTGCAGCAAACGCAACTGTGGTTCTGTTCTCTCCACTCTGCTGGGCTGTCCAAATCAGAGCTCTATCTACTGCGCCCCGTCTCCTGCGTACAGTGCACTGGCCGAAGTGCGCGGTTTAATGTGCACTGTTTAGCAGTCCGCAAAAAATATCTGCCATACTATTTTCCAACTGCACTGTGGAAGTGTGTTAAGCAGGTCCTTAGATGTCCCACCAGTGTTACCATATCCGCGGTTTTACAGCTAAATCGGGATGCAGTCACGGGTAAAAATGAAGTCGCAAAGCACGCACTTATGTTAAAAAGTAAAAATATGATTATTTCTATTTAAAATACATTGGTTTCGGTTAAAAATATATTTTAGGCTCCTTTTGAGTCGCCATTTGGCTGCAAAGTCTGGCATGATCTGGCAACCCTGCGCCCCACTCTTGTGCTGCCTTGTCACGTGTTGTTTTTGTTGTATTTGAAGGAAAACGTCAGCGAAGCTGTGCCTCATTTTTTTTTTTAAACGAAGCTTTACGTCATTTATGTGAACAAAATGTTTGTGTACTTCTTGAAGTGTGCTCCCGAATGTACTCAGCGAAACCCTGGAAGTAAGTGCGTCATCCGGGTGTTTGAAGTATACTGCAATTTAAAAATTTTCCGCATACTCTACGACTTTCTTGCCCTATCTACTCACCAAGGCTGCTCAACAGTGTGGAAGAGTGCTGATTCAGACCCTGGTCCTTTGGGCTTTGGTCTTTTGGTCACTGTCATAATAGCTATACCCACTTATTAAACTTCCTGACCTGCATGGTCATCATCACAATGGCTTTCATTATTAGACTGTGACTTTCTGAGTTTATCTTCATGTCCCTCACCACGCCACGAAGGTGCCGACGCAACTGCAAGCCACTATTGGGATTTTTGGGTTATTTTATTATCGCACTGGCGCCACGCCAATAGCACTCATAGGAAGTTGAGACCGAGTTTGTCCTTTAAAGAAAAAGACAAAACAAGTAAATCTGAACGGAACTGAACAAAAACCAGTGTGAGCTGTCCCCCTAAGTCGCAGGTAAGCTCCACTCTCAGAACTGACTCGACAGCAGCACCTTCCTCAGTTTTCTTTCCAAACACCGCATTACTACAGACCATTTTTTCATTGCAGTTGTTTCTCACATGAACCATAGTACACCTAATGGGCCAGTCGGAAAGTTTTTGTAACAATATGCACACACACTCACACACATACACGCACACATATACACAAAAAAAACATCTTATTGAAAAATTACAGCACAATTACAGTGCAACGTGCAGCACAATTCTTTTACATACAGTTGTGTTCAAATAAATAGCAGTGCGTTAAAAAAGTGAATAAAGTGCATATATTTTTTAATAGCTTTTAGTTCCATATTTCAAATGTAGTGGAAACATTACACATTCAATTCCAAATCAAAGCATTAACAAATTTTATCAAGTCTGCGTTATTCTTTTACAGGAAGCAAAGAAAAGGAATATTAATCTGTTCAAAAAAATAGCAGGGTCGACATTGTTCTCTTCAAACTCAAACACTTACTGTATAAACTGAAGACATTTTTCAAGATTTAACTTCACTTTAAATTACTGAACTAATATTTACCATTGTTTTTGATTGCATAACCATTGTTTTTGATAACTGCTGCGCACCTGCGTTGCATCGAGTCAACCAACGTCTGGCACCTAGAAACAGGTATTTCAGCCCAGGATGAACAAACTACATTCCACAGTTCCTGTGAATTTTTGGGTTTTGCTTCAGAAACTGCATTTTTAATAATGTCACCCCACAAGTTTTCAATGGGGTTGAGGTCGGGGGATTGAGCTGGCCACTCAATTACCTCAATCCTTCTTGTCTGGAACCAAGATGTTGCTCGCTTACTCGTGTGTTTGGGGTCGTTGTCTTGTTGAAACACCCATTTCAGGGGCATTTCCTCTTCGGCATACAGCAACATAATCTCTTCAAGTATTTTGATGTATTCAAACTGATCCATGATCCCTAGTATATGATAAATAGGCCCAACACCGTAGTATGAAAAACATCCCCATACCATGATTTTTGCGCCACCATGCTTCACTGTCTTCACAGTGTACTGTGGCTTGAATTCAGTACCCGGGGGTCGTCTGACGTACTGTCGACGACCACTAGACCAGAAAATAACAATTTTACTCTCATCAGTCCACAGAATGTTATGCCATTTCTCTTTGGGCCAATCGATGTGTTCCTTGGCAAATTTTAACCGATTCTGCACATGCCGTTTTTTCAACAATGGTGCTTTACGGGGGCTTTTTGCTGATAGCTTAGCTTCGATCAAACGTCTTCTGACTGTAACAGCACTTACAGGTAATTTTAGATCATCTTTGATCTTTCTGGAGGTGACGATTGGCTGAATCTTTGCCATTCTGACTATTCTTCGATCCGTTTTAACAGTAGTTGCTCGTTTTCTTCCGCGTGTTTCGGGATTTTGTTGCCATTTTAAAGCATTTGAGATAGCTGAGCATCCTATAATTTGCTGCACTTCTTTATACGTTTTCCCCTCTCCAATCAACCTTTTAATCAAATTACGTTGTTCCTCCGAACAATGTTTGGAACGGCCCATTTTACTTAGCAATTCAGAAGGAAATATATTTTATAACAATGTGTGAAATATTTGCTTCCCTTCTTCCTTAATAAAGGACAATTAATGACACCTGTTTTTTCACAGAATGAATGAATTCTCTAATTAAACTCCACACTGCTATTATTTTGAACACGCCCCTTTCAATGAATGAGTCAATTACTCAGAACAAGCAGCGTGCATGTCATGACAGTTGGGTCCGTTGTTTTTCTATTACACTACTACATCTACAAGTAAATTATTTGCCATGCAGAAATATCACTACTACTAACAACAGTGGTTCATCAGGTTACTGATGTTGTACTGCTATTTTTTTTTGAACACAACTGTACAAGCCATTTATACAGCTGAAGCAGTTCAGGTTAAGCACCTTGCTCATTGCTACAACAGCAGTTGTCTAAGAATGGAACTACCATGGAGTTGCAAGTTTAGATCCCTAACCATAATGCTGCCGTGCTGCACACATTCACTCATGGAAGCACAGACACATGCACACGTTCACTTGAGCGTGTACACATCATCTTACCTCCGGTGTCGATGGCATCAATGAGTGCGTCCGTGTCCTTGCTGCGTATGCAATCGATGAGCTGCCGATGGGAACGCTCGCCGGAGCTGTCCAGCCTGCGCAGGCCCGGGATGCGGCCCGTGGAGCCCGCCGTCGATTTGGGCAAGGCTTTGCGGCCCTCGAACAACAGCACCAGCAACAGGTCCACCAGCCGCATGGTGTCCAGCACACAGCGCTCATCTCCCTGCAGGGCGCTCTCCATGGAGTCTGGCAGCTCTGAGCGCAGCAGGTCCTGAGGGGGAGGGAACGTGCCCGGTCACCCAGGCAACACCCACAGTCACCAAAACACACCCATAGCCAATTGGGCCCTGCCACATTCTCCTGAGCCACATCCCCAGTGGGTGTGGCTCTTTTGGTCACTGTCATAATAGCCACACCCACAGTCAGTAGGGCCTTACCATAGACGTAAAAAAAATATGGACAAAGTCACAGTTACGTCACCCATTGCTTTCCCACAGGCTCGTAAAAACCGTTTTGAGGCTCCGGAAGTCTTTTTCGCCGCCATGTTGTACAAACTGAGACTGCTCAGTGGAGTCAGAGTCTGCGCAGTAGGGAGCAGGGTCATCCAGATATGGTCATCATGGTCCGGTCACAGTATGATTGACAGTTCAGGGTGGAGAAGCCCATGACCTTGACCCAAACTCACCATTTTCTACTGCAAAACGAACTCACGGTAAACTTCCTTAAGTAGCAAATGTTTTATAATATAACAATTTCATTTTCATCCTCGATTTTACTGTGTTATTTATTCGCATTGAACGTGTGAAAATCGTTAGATTATGTTATAACATTTATTCAGTTATCTTCAATTTATGTTCAGCTAACATCAGCTAATTTGATTAGCTAGCTAGCATACCAGCTTGCCAGTGAGCTCAGTAGGCAAGCTATGGCTAGCAGACGCATGAGCATCACAGCACATGGACGAACATAGGTTAACACTATGATTGCAATTAACTATATTGACGGTCAATCTATCACAGATACACACAGATGTTATTTTGACAAGACAACGTTTATTATAAATGTTCTTAGAGCTGCTAAAAAGGTAGCAAGCTGTCACCTAGTCTGTAAAATGAGCAAGTTACCACTGTCTTTTTGGCTAACCGCTAACGCGCTAGGTAATGCTAACACTAGGTTGACTAGATATGCTCTCTTCCCCGGACATTTTCTTCTTAATTTTGGGACCGAAAAAAAATCTGTCCAGGAGTAAAAATGTTCTGTTAGGTTTTGCTCGTTCCATAGACCATATATAAACAACCAAATAACTTAGCCTAATATTATGTTAATGCCCGCCCAAAACAGTCCAAAGAAAAATCGAAAAATCCAATATATGATAACCCTAGCTAACACTAGAATTTCGCAAATAACTTCAAATGAGTATAAATGATTACCATCAGCAATGGTTAAATGATCTACCATTTTAATAAGAATTGATTTGCGTGAAAATTGCAATGCACTTTATAAAGCAAGTTTCCCACCCTGGTGCATGAAGGCAGATTGATTAGAGACTGGTTATAACTCACATTTAATACATTGCCCACGTGCTTGAAAAGTTAACACATGTTCAACCTAAAATAGAGACCTCAAATAAAAAATACACACAAAATATACAAAACATGTTTGACTAATGCACGGTAGCAATGTCAATATTCACTCTACATAAAATTCACTTAGCCGGTGGAGAGCATAGGATGAAGTACAATTTAAATTATTGAATTTATCGCAGCTTTGTAATTTAACATAATGTGGCTAATTGCATATTATGGCATAAAAGTTCAAAAGCATGTCAGCCAGCTCATCAGGTCAAGGTTTTATGGAATGTAAGTTACACAACTGAAAAACCATTATTTTGACAGGTTTTACATTGGTCAATTAACATTAGCTCGCCAAACGGTTCGGGAGCTAAAGTTGCTAAAGTAGCATATACCTGTCTAGCTAATATGGCCTATAGAAAATAAGTGTTAGCGTGTGATGCTAGGTTGCGGTAGGTATACATTTGCAGGCTGTTAACTAATTATTTGGTCAAAAAGTACAGTAAAGTACATTAAAGTAGTAAAAATATATTCCCGAAAAACTGGGTAGAATGCTTTTGAGAGGGTCAATTAGTACTGAGAACACGCCATAAATTCAGCACGAGTGACAGTATGATATGCGATGTGTGCATTAGCCAGTGTTGTAAAGGAACAAAGTACAAATACTTTGTTACTGTACTTAAGTCGTTTGACGAGTTTGTACTTTACTCAAGTAGTTATCTTTCTTTACTTTCGCTTTAACTTCACTACATTTTCAAAATAAAATTTATACTTTTACTCTGCTACAATTTCCAAGACTGGGTTCGTTACTAAGTAAAAAATAACGCCGAATGGAAGAGAACAGCGCACCAGCCAGTCACATGACTAGCCTATCAGTCCATACTCGATTTAAAGTAATAGTACACCCAAAAGTGATCAGAATGTTCAAACAAAATATAGCACAGACCCACCATTATTTTTGTTTACATTTTTAAGCGGTTTTTGTGTTCATTCTAATTGGTGAGCGTCTCAAAGATTTATTTTGTATTTTATTAATGTACTGAAGCTGGCTTCAAGTTAACCTGAACCAAATATCTGATATAAATATCTGAACCATAGACGGTGATCATTTGGGTGCTCACGCGCCTGGGCACCCACAGGCAAATCGTATTGCAGAGTGAAGTTATATTTTGATGAAATAAACGTGAAACAAGCTACCAAGTGAACCAAGCGCTGTTTCTTAAGGTATACAGCCTACTACTAACTCTCTAAAGACATAGAGGTGATGTGATGTTGACTCCACAAAATTGACAAGTTAGTACCAATTAAACTCAAAACCCACAGAAAATTAAACATCACGCCTGTGTCAAACAATTCTGAGGGAAGTAACGTTAACAGCACAGTTTCAACATCTGCCTCCCAGCAAACATTTTCTTTAACATTGAAAAGTCGGTGAAATGCCACCTCGCATTCAGGTGAAAAACCGGCTAAAATTGGTTTAAAAGTTTTTGAACCGGCATGCACTTTTACACTTGCATACGTGTCTAATCATGCATGAGATTATTGCCAGTTAGTAGCCTGCCTGCTAGCTAAATAGGTCATTATAGCACTGCAAGCAAAATAAATCCAATATTTCGGCAATGTTGTTACGTCCCTATGCTGCTTCGTGCTTTAAATATTTTGTATGCTAACGAGTTTCCCTCTGTTCACCATGATTGAGTCATGATTGGAAATTGCAGACACCTGTGCTGGATTTTCCAAGCACATATATATTGACATTTTCTCTAGGTTGAGAGTGGTTTTCCTGTGCCTAACTTCACGCACGTTGCCAGTGTTGCTGCAGTGTTGAGGCCAGTTGCATTGCAAGTAGTAAGCTGTTTGTTTATGGCTACTTTGTTGTGTTGTAGACATTCCCTTGTAAAAGCTACTTGCGTCTTTGTGGAGTTTCGTTTGATGTGCTCGTGTGATACCCGGAAGTAATGGGTAAATAAGGAGACTGGACAATGGAGAGGAGATCTAGAGGCATAGTACATTGGAGGCAACTTAACTGGGGTTTTGTTTTGTGGAGAACTTGGTATTGTCTCATGTGGAGACTTTGATCGTTCTCATTTGAAGAACTTGGTATTGTCTCAAGTGGAGACTTTGGTCATTCTCATTTGGAGAACTTGGGTCAATTCGGGAAGGTTGGTAACAGGTGTTCCAACGCTTCCCAGTACAAAACCGCCAGCCGTGTGTCTCACCGTCCAAGTCTTTAGATTCTTGATTTCGTGTTTGTCCTGTTTCTTGTTTGCTTGTGCTTCACCAGTACCTTTCCCCTTGTTTAGTGTCAGTTTGTTGTGATATTTTAATAAACTAATTTTGTAACTGTTCCCTTGTGTTTAAATCATGTGTGTTGCGGCCATATGGCCAGGGTCGTAACAAAATTAATTGAATAGAATTTAACGGGGTGGGCGGGGGTGTTCTGCCTATGGCTGAATATTTTTAGGGCACCCCCTAGTAAAAAATGTGCCTATGATCTGAACAAATAGTCTGTTTAATTTAATAATAGTTTTTTTTGTTAGCGCATGTAGGCTACTTTTACTTGTATTTTTAATACTTAAAGGGGACATGAAGCACTCGGTCAAGTGGCTCTGGTTCGTTAGCTTTTTACCTTAAATTAGATATGATCGTGCGTTCAAATCTCAAACCGACCCGTATTTGCTGGAAAAATAAGTTGATATTCGCTTTTTTTCCACTACGGCGCAGCCATCTTGGACCAACTGCGGTCGTGATGTCACTATGTTGGTTGGCCTCTGCTGCTCAGTGTATTCCTATGGGAATAGCTGACTTTCAGTGAGCTCAACGATGTATCATTTGTTTTGTAAAACAAAAAACGCACAGACGGTCTTTTTCTATTGCCCCAAGATGCTCAAATGAGTATTACCGAACAAAACTGAATTTAAAACTGAATTCCCACAAACTGCTTCTGACCATACTAATGCTGTGGCCAGCTGGCAACTGCAGCGCCGATGCATTGCCTTGATATATTAGTTAACAGCCTGCAAAACCTACCGCGACCTAGCATCACAAGCTAACGCTTATTTTATAGAGGCAATATTAGCTAAACATGACTTTAGCTCCCAAACCTTTTATCAAGGCAATGCAGCGGCGCTGTAGTTGCCGGCTCGTCAGGCTACACAGTCTATGGTCAGGCCACAGCATTAGTATGGTTATATTATATTATATTATATTCTATATATAAATGTAGGGGTGCCAATAATTGTGGCACATGTGGCTTTGTTAAAAACAATTATTTCTTGAGGGATTTTATTTCTCATAATAAATTCACTTCAATTAAAGGTTGGATTTTTCTAATTTTTTCAGTGCGACATTAAGCGAATTCATAAACGGTGAATTTTTTATAACCCTTTTTACTCATCTTTACCAGGGGTGCCAATAGTGGACGGCACTGTATCTAGCTTATTGATATCATATTAAATGCATAAACATCTTTACCCAAATAAATAATGTCTATAACCTTACACTGCCTATATGTGTGTGTGTTTGCTTGTCATTTGGTCAAATACCCACTGCTGACAATGCCAATGGCACTCCTATGGGTAGCTACAACAATGAATTGATGTACTGAACTGAAAGTTAACTGTATCCAACCTTCAATTAATTCCTAAATCACTTGAGGTCCAGTGCGAATAGGGCATAAAATTCACTATGCTCCCTTTGGATGGTGACACCCAAACCAAAACGGTAGCGAGAAAACGTACTCTCGTCTGTGAGCGTGCCGCGTGGCAACGCCCCTTTAAGCAGACCAGACACCCGACACATTTTACAAGGCTGTAGAGCGACCGTTGCCGTATCATCGTAAATAGAGAATCTTTGCCCTTGGGCCTTACCCACTGGACTCAACTTACTCCACTTCCTGACCTGCAGGGTCATCACCACAATGGCATTCATTATTAGACTGTGTCTTTGATTTACTCTTTCCTCAGCAGAAGCTGCTATACAAAGCAAGTCAAAAAAAATTTAATTATTCTGGTCCCACAGGCATGGGCAGCATTTCAAATAAATGCATAATCAGGATTGCAAATGCATGCATTTGAAATGCACTTCAAGGTGAAAGGCAGGCAAGCAGTCTTACATGAGTGACGAGTGGGGATCCCCGGCAGAGGGTGGACAGCAGGCTGACGATGGTGGAGACCTGGTTGCTGAGCTTGGAGTCAGCGGCTGAGGGCGTGGCTACGGTGGAGGTGCGCCCAGGTTTGCAGGTGGAGGAGGGGCCTGACACAGCCCCTCCGGCGGCTGCCATGCGGGACAGCAACTCCTCAGTCAGCCCGTGCTTGGCCAGTGGAGCTGGGTCCACCCCGCGGCGGGTGAAGCGGTCCGCCAGGGAGGCGAAGCAGCGCAGAGCCCCGTCAGACACCTGGGGAGAGAGGAGGGTTAGGGTGAGACCACCGATCAAGACGGCTGAAGGAAACGCAGTCTAGCTAGTAAATAAACATTTTACAATAATATCCCAACAAACAGCTCCCCCTGGACCTAGCTTACACCAGATGGGTGTTGGATGTGGTTTAATACCTGGTGGTCCTCGTGCTTGAGCAGGCTGGACAGAGACTCCACGCAGGTCTCCAGAGAAGGGTCCTGGGGCTCCATCTTGCCGCAGAGGCGTGACACCACAGCCATAGCAGAGTGCAGCGTGTCTTTGTGCACCAGGTGGCCGCTGTCCCGGATGAAGCTCAGCACGCAGTTCAGGCCCCCTGCCTCAAACACGGCGCCGGACTCCCGTGTGCAGATCAGCTCCAGCACCTGAGAGGCACGAAAGCACAAGAGTTACAGCCAGAGCTGTTGCCAGTAACTCCATGAGGCAGCCTTAAATCCAGTGATGCAGTTTTGTTTTGTTTCCAGAATTTGTATTTATTTATTTATTTAAATTTCCCATTTTTCTCCAAATTTGGTAGCCAATTGTACCCTATGCTATTCAATTCCCTTTGTAGCAACTGCTCGAGAGTTTGCCATGTCTTCTTCAGGGCAAAACTCCTCGAAGCTCCTGACCGTGATTCCAACTCGCCTGGGGCCACTTGCACGCCGATTCTCCACGGCCGAGTCTCTCCCCCACCCTGAGAGCGGCTGCCAATTGCCACTCCATCAAGGCACGGGCTATACTCGGATCTGGCAGGACCTGGGGCGCGAACCCCTGATCCTCGGTGTGCAACTGCACCAACTCAAAGTTGGCGCTTTTACTGCTGCGCCACCACGGACAGCACAGTGTAGTGGCAGGAAGTATGGGGAGCAAGAGAGAGGGAGAGACATGCAACAAAGGCCAGAGTCGAACCACTGATGTCGCGGCTCACAATGAATGTGTGGATGGTGCTCTACAGGCTACCCCATGAGACACCCCCAGAAATCTTTTTTTGACAGACAAGGTAAATCAGTAAAATTCTTATGACCACATTATTTATGGCTATTAAAGGTTGTATCAGCGATTTTGGGTGGAAACATAAATGATCACATTCATCTGATTTTTCCTCACGATCCGCTAGCTGCCCGCCCCATAAGCAGACCGTCAAAAAACCGCGTCTCTGTAGGCAGCCTATGCTCCGAGATCGTACACAAAAACAAATGGTACTACCAACCACTCAAAACCAAAATAAACAGTATTCCAACCAATCACAATGATCTGCACAAACGCTAATACTCTTATCTCGCTGAAATCTTGACGGATTTACAAACGGTTTGGTTTCTTACAAACGTTATTAACGTGGTTATAATTCTGGATGCTTGAACACTTTTTTAAAACATAACATAATTATTCATAAGTATGTTTGTTTGGGATTTCGCTTCAGAAGTGACGTCACCCAAAATCGCTGATACAACCTTTAAGGTATGTATTGAGCACCAAACAAGCATGAGGAATCAATTCTATTGCAATCTCGTTCAATTTCAGTCTATATCTATTTATTCCTGTATGGTGGAAAAAAAAAGGGTGGCGTCGAAAAGGGTTCAAGATGTTGTTAAATATTCTGCTATTTCCTGTGATAAAGGCGTTTCCCCAAGTCTTTTCTCCTGGTTTTTCCACATATGAGGCACTCGAAAAAGTCGGTTGTGCCCTCTTCGGTCCAAGAGAACTGGGGAGGGAGGGTTGAGGGCATAGATTCAGACCACACCCCTACAATCCTGAGTCCTTACAAGACTGAGTTTATTAGCGGACTTTGAGATCTATATTAATATACAGTGAGCACCATAATTCATTGGACAGTGACAGATTTTTAGGTTATTTTGGTTCTGTACTCTAGCACTTTCAGTTTGAAAGGATACAATGAGGTTGAAGCGCAGACTGTTAGCTTTAATTTGAGGGTATTTTCATCCATATCGGATGAACCGTTTAGAAATTATAGAACCTTTAGTACAGAGCCCCCCCCCCATTTTCGGGCATAAAAACATGTTGGACAGTTTAACATAATGTTGAATAAAGTAGTTAATTCTAATATTTGGTCGCATATCCTTTGCATGCCGTGATGGATGGATCACTTTAAGGGTTGTTTCTTCTGGGGACAACAGATGACTCCTTATGTTTGTTAATTTTATTTGAATGTGAAGGACCTTGAGCTGAGGACTCTCAAGAATAACAGACGCATGACTCAAAGGAGGAGCATGGTACCTTAACGCACTGCTCTGCCAAGTCCCGACTGGTGCGGTTGTTCAACTCCACCACCACCAGCCGGTTGCACAGGGCTTTGATAGCCCCATCCACACCCACGATCCTGCGTGTGCACTCGGCCGATACGTCCAGGTAGTATGTGATGGCACGCGCTGTCACCTCCAGCACGTTGTCTGGGGCGCTCTCGTCCAGGAAGATCTTGCACAGTGCAGGAAGGAACGTTCTGGGGGGACACCTGAGGGAATGCACGATCACGTTACCAATCACAAATGCAGCCCTTTTTTTTTTTTTTTTTTTTTTTTAAAAGCGTGTCATGTGTAGTGGTCATTAGAACATTAGGATATTAATAGCAGTTATATAGTCCAGCAGTGCTATCAATCAATACTAAAGAATGCATGATCGTGTGGCATTCAGTCCAGGAAAACATGGATTTGTCTTAGCCATGCCCACTGGTGGAGAGAGCACACAAACCTGGGTTGTGTTAACGAATCAGCTCAGGTACTTTGTGTGCTCGTCTCCACAGTACGGGACCGAGACCAGGAGCAAACACCAGAGAGAGAGTGAGTGAGTCTGTGTTCATAAGAGCACTGAAGGAACAAATGAACAAACGGGAAACTAACCAGGCTGGACGAGCTGTGGTTTAGTTTGTTGTTTTAGTTAACCTCTTGCTGCCAAACACCCCCCAACGGTAACGCAGGCGTTACGGAAGTTATTAAATTATACATTTCATTAATTTAATAATATATAATAAACTGCTCACCTCAATATTTTGATTAAATATCCCTAAGATATATCCATTCCTTCTGGGAAAGTGGTTTTTAAGCCCAAAACGTCAAGTTAAAACTTCGTAAATAACCTTGGAAACTCCGACCTAATTCTCTAACATGTATTGCAGCTTACACCATAAGCAATGTGCTGGTAAACTGTTCTGCTTAATTGTATTGCACAAAACTTTGGTTTGAAAAATCGTTATACCTTTAGGTTTCAAGAAAAAATACTTTAAAACTTTCATACGGCTGTACATGATTTTTTTTCCAATTTTAAACCGACTTTTCTGCACTTCATCACAAGTAGTTCGGCTGTGTTCAGTTTGGCGTTGTGAAACTCAGCCAGTTTCTGGAGTACCAATCCCGTGGCTTAGTATATTTTAGCCAAAGAGGCTTTGTACTTGATTGCAGAGATTTATGCAAAACCGTCGTCAATTGGGTGTATTTCTTTGACTGATAGCACAAAAGGCCTATCCGAAGTGGGAAAAACTTGCATCGACCCGCCGCCACTAGGGAGGTCGAACGTTCTGCCCGCAATGTAATCACAATGGGTTCCACACACAAACAAAAAACAAAATTGACATCTGGGCTCATTTCAACATGTAATTTAACAAGGAAATCTACTAAACAAGAGTAGATGAAGCTATTAATTAGTTTCAGAAGTGTACTTACACTTCAACAATGTTATTCTTTTACTTTAGAAGCCAGACATTATTATGCTAATTTGACACTGTTTACGAGCAATTTTGCCTATACTTACCGCTGTACCGAAATCAATGGGGTCATTATAAAACATCCAACCACATTGAAGTCGTTAAAACACATTTTATTACAAGAAAAACTCACTGTGAAATGTTTTAGGTGTTAATCGATCGGTATGTATCGATACTTTCGTCTATTTTGGTGTCCTGAAAACGTCACATGTGCTGCGCGTCCTGCGGGACTCTTCAGCCACTTCAGAAGCAAAATGGCACCAAAAAAATAAGGCGCTCGCCACCTTATTCGAAATAACCCCAGAAGGGATTTTGTAATGGTGAAATGTTATTCAAATTGTGGCCAACCCGTCTTGACATCATGCCGATTGTTCAAATCGAATTGGTCCAAGTTATGCTGGCAAAGAGGTGCTCTGAAATGTTTTCTGAAGTGGCTAGGTCAGTAAACTCCGGATGAACAACGAGATTTTTACATGTAGATCTTCATCAAAATCTCATCTACAGTACGGTATAAAGCATTTTAATATTGCGAATGCGTGTTTTTTTTTTTAATTAACGTGAAAAGGGAACATGCACCTTATAGATTCCGAGTCCAAAAACAGAGAATTCTGATAACCAGCCAGTGCCAGCTAAAGTTGCTGGCTGCCATGTTTTTCTCAGGGCGAGATCACCAGTAAACTCCAGATGAAAATAGACATGTTTACATGTAGATCTTCATCAAAATCTTGTCTACAACGTGGTATACAGCTTTTTAGTTTTGCGAATGGGTGTTTTTTTTAATTAACGTGAAAAGGGAACATGCATCTTATTGATTCCGAGTCAAACGACTGCTAGAATGGCAGGTGGCATTGCTTGCGTTTGTGCTTTAAACACTGGTGTAACTTTAAGCTGCAAAATGGCATAATTTTTCATGTTTGATGACTACCTAGCTAACATTTTGAATATTAAGTTAGGACCTTAACTTTATTTATTTTTAGCACAGTTCACCAGTTAGGGTCACTACAGTAACGTATAATAATAATGCCTGACATTTATAGTGTCTTTCTCACACTCAAAGCGCTTTACAATGATGAGGAGGAACCTCGCCTCAACCACCACCAATATAGGCTAGCGGCTACAGCCATGGAAAAAATTGAGACCACCCAATATTTTTGAAGAAATATCTGGGTTACTCGCCCAATATTTATCGCTGAACCCTTCCTGAGCGAAGACATTATTTTAATTATTTATGTATGAGTATAAACTTGTTCAGTTTGCATTATTCAGTGTATAGCAACACTGTGTATTGTGCTTTGACCAGTTGTCATTGTCTGCAAAGATGTTCAGAATTAACTAATTGTTTGGAATTAAAAGCAAATGTGGTCACTAGTTTATGAAAGAATATCAAAGGTTAAATTTTATAAAGACACATACCCATGAACTGTGAAACTGAAAAATTGATGTGGTCAAGCTGAAGTGCAGGGGGGATAAGTTAGATAAAGTACAACAAGTGACTGAGGAGCTTAGACTTAGGAACAGGAGTCTATATCAGGCAATGGTGCAGGCAGAGAGCAGGGTTCAGGAGAATTTAGAAAAGATAAACTTAGAGAAGGGACTCCCTCTGTAGTAATTACTACCAAAGGAAGGCAGGCCAGGTTTTAAACCAGCAAGTTGAATTGTGGAGTGGGGAACATTTGGCAGTGAAGGAGGAATTGGATAGGCGTGTACAGGGGCATGCTGGAATATCTACATTTGAACACGGCAAATATTCTGATGATGTTAGGAAGGTGTACATGGATTTGGTGACAACTAGGGGGGTAAGTGCAAATAAAGCCACAGTGTCATTTTAGAGAAGCTTTCTGACACACAGCTAGAGAGGTTGCCAAATGTCATTGTGTCTTGGAGGCGCAACAGCTGGAACTGCAGCATGTGCATGATTCTTTTCTGACAGAAAACGACATCACCCTCTATACTGATGCTACTTGTAAGTATAGATAAATACGGCACTGCATGTGTATATTTAAAAGATGGCACTAGGCTACATTTAGGTTTGAGAGGGCAGCCATCCAGCTCATCCCTTCTAACACAGACAAATGATTCAGGATATAGTTAGCAGCGGTAGCGGAGGGTTGAATGCCGAGTTCTGTGAGAAAAACATTCTAGTTTCAGCTAGTGCAGAAAAGATTTAATGAAATACAGAATGCAGAGCCAACCTTTTGCCAGATATAGTAGAGGGGTTTTCTCAGTGTAGTGATATATAGGATACAAGCTTTCATGTCGTAAATTAGTTATTTTGTGACTTTCATCTTAGTCTGTTACACCAAGCCAATAACAGTAGGTAAATGGGAAAATTAGGTGTTTGGCACTGACAGGTAGCAAGCGTGGTACCCAGACAACAAATAGTGAGGGTGGAGATATTGTATTTTAATGAGTTAACGTCAGCAAGGATAAGGAAAAACATAAAATTATTTTCCTACCAGGTACAATGCTTAATAAAAGACATGAACAGTTAGATGGAGAATATAGGCCTACAGAATAACTACCATATTCTAGCTGAAATACACAATTAGCTAAAACGCCTAAAATAAAATCAGAACGTTTCCCTTGTTTTACAAAGGTCCTACAATCTTAATAATACCTATGAAATGTCTGTGAGAAAGACAAAAAACAAATAAAAAATTTTTAAAAAAGCAATTAAAGTAATATAAAAAGATGATCTTTATCTAAGATCCTTTTGGGAAATGGGGCCCGGATCTATCCGTTTTATAAGAATTCACACACACACTGCTGTTTGCTATTGATAACATCAACACCATACAACCTCTTTTGTGTAGAAATGTCATTGATTTTGTTCTCTTTTGTATGTAGGTTATAAGAAGTTATGGGAATATTTTTAACTATATAGGCAAGTAGTAATACCTACTGTAATTTGTATTTGAACCATATTTCCACACTTTTAGCAAGGTCCAAAACCTGAATTTGGTTGATGGCCTTTGTGCCCCAGCAGGTGGCCTTGTTGCCCGCCTAAAATCAATGATTTTTGTAGGCCATGTGGCCTTGCCCCAAAAATGTTGGAATGTAAGACCTGCTTGACACAAAAAAAATTTGTATAGGAGATCTATGCGTGAATGGGGAAAACCACTACCTAAGCCGGATCATTGAACCTGGTAATGTTACGGGTTTCATGTGTGAAAGGGGCTCACCTTAGCTAGCTAATAATAATAATCAGTTACCAGAGTCTTGCAGTCCAAGATCTGGCAGATTCTCTGTATGTTTTTTTCTTTTCAATATTTCCTATCTATGCCACTCAGTGTATTTGGCAGCTGACTAAATACATGGTCAATGTATTGGGAGGCGGCGTGATTACGTTCCAATGTATTGGGAGGCGGTGTGATTACATTCCAATATGGAAGCTATAGTACCGTTTGTGGCTGCGACAATGCAACACAGCTAAGAAGAATGGAGGACAGATTTCACATGTCGCTACTGAACCATTTAAACCCATAGGCCTTTACACCATCTAGCAACAGGAAAGATTCTACTTCACATACTGACCAGTTGTATGACATTTTAAATAATTTCTTATGACTCAACAGAATGTTTTCATTCTGCCAATTTCCCCCCACACACCATTCACACAAACAAGAAACTCAAAAGAGGATGGTGAGGTCAAACTGGAAAGGAGAGGAATGTGGGAATGTCTCAATTCAAGTCAACGTACAGAGTAGAGGCGTATGGTCAGTGAAGTAACTGAAGTGACAGGGGGTGGCACTCACGTTTCGAAGCAGCGGTCAACATTATCAGACATGAGCAGCAGCATGCAGAGTTGCTCCAGGGCGATGAGCTGCATGTCTCTCTCGTCCCCCTGGCCCATCTGGAGCCACTCCAGCAGGGTGTCTGGGTCCACGTCCGCCATGTTGACCCGCTGTGCTCCTGATCCGCCCAATCACAGCTCGAGCTGGCAACACATCCGCAGGGAAGGCAAATAAAGAAAAAAGAAAAAAAACTGACAAGGAAGTCACCAGCCCTCCTTAAGTCTCACGTAGTCTTCATCTGGAGGGGGGGGGGGGGGGGGGGGGCAAATCAGGGGGAAAGACATGGAAGAGGTTAACCAAGGGAATCCAATGTTCGAACAGTCCCAAGTGCCGAGGGCGACTATAGTCGACCACAGCCGTCTTTACTCTGCTACATCGGTAAAGAATTCTGGATTTGAGTCGGGAAAATTAAACGATGACAAATTTACGTTCTTTTACCCAGATTTGCTTTTTTTTCTTTCTTTGTTTACATGGTTCTAGATGGAAATATTTGAAGTTACATTCATCCCATGTTTTAAAAAAAATGTCTAACCATCTAAACCAACATCGGTACGTGGGAATAACGCGTCCCCGTCAATTTGTACCAACACGTTTCTGCACCAGTGACCAGAAATATAAAAACATTTTTACAATCAAGTGGGCAATATAACAAACTAGGCTACTGCTATGCTACGGTCACAGTAATGAGAGAAAATGACTCCCCTAGCTTTCGGTCATGCCACGACCGTCTGGTAAATGCTTGAGTCACGTACAGTAGCCTACCATCAATTAGTTTTATAATAACCTTTTCCCGACTTTTATTTAATAATTCTCTGATTTCCAATTCGGTCCAGTTATTTCTAGGGATGGGAATCGTTTGATTTTATTGATACCGATGCCATTATCGATTCTGCTTATCGGTCCGATTATTTATCGATTCCTTTATCGATTCCTTAAATATTATTTGCTCCCAGGCTATTAAAAAAGCAACTATTACTATCGGGTGGTAATGACATCATATTTATAAAGTATAAAGCATTCGTTTTTCATTCATATTTCTTAGTCATATCATGGAAAATATTTATCTGCTATATTTATGCCTGAACAAGTGGCAGAGCATCCAATAAAATAGTCAGAATTGTATAATTCTGTAAATTGAAATGGCATTATAAATTTAATTTGGCTTGATCAATACGAGTGTTTAAAAATATCAGACATCAAAGAAAATAAGACACAGGAAAATAATGAAAAAGGACACGAGAACAGAGGATAAAGTATCAGTTTAACGTTACGTCAAAAAAGATGGCTAAAATACTGTTGTTTAAACAACGCTGCTCTGTGATTGAGATATTTAGGAGTTTCATTCCCTAACGAAGATCGCAAACTTTACTTATGAGTTACGCTCCTAGGCGTGTTTCATAAAGATGCACCGTAACGTTTGCGTTGCTTTCTATATTATCAGAACAGTTTCAACTGTCGCCATTCTCCCCATCGCATTTAGCCAATACATTTACATGGAAGAAAGATAAGATCTTTAACGTTACCTGACCATTTTTTGGAGGCAAGCTGAAGATGACAAAGAATGAAGATTATCATTTAGCTAATTTAGGTTAGCTAGTTATTCGCTTTCCAAATCTAGGTTACTCATCTGTGCATGACCAAGCAGGCAATCGTCAGATGAGTCTACCGCCAATCAAAACACTGTAGTTTTACACTTGTAGTTGGTTATAGGCTCCTGAGGTAAGTCCACACAATCCACAAACCTGTTGAATAGTTGATCATTTCCGAAGACTGATCACAAGACAGCTTACGCAAATACATTTTCTATTGATTTTTAAATGATAGCAACGTTAGCTTAAATTAGTTTTCAAAAAATGACGTTTCCATTTTATATTTTTAGACAGGGTGCCAAACTCTGCCTGCCAGCCTGCGCTGACTGAATGAAAAATGACAGCGCGCATGACGTGACGCTGTTTTGCTGTGTGTAACTGTCGGGAATTCATGCTGGAATCGATAAGAGAATTGATAAGGTCGAAGGCAAAAGATTCCAAGGAACAGGACAACGTGGAACCGGTTCTCAATTCCCACCCCTAGTTATTTCCCACATCTCCTCCAGTCACCATCGTTTTGTTGGTCCCGTTTTGAATTAGTCCCTCACACCACAGATTTTAGCCAACTTTATTTTTGCCTCAGGATAACTTTGTTTGAAATGGTTGATACAAAGTAACTCACGTGGACAGCTTTTCTAAATACCTATACAAATAAATGGCCAGTGATTCTGTTTATTGTTAATTTTTACATATCTATAGTTATGCAACGGCTGATTTTTATGGGTTTTCACTATTATTACACATCACCAATGTAAGAGTCATGTTAACTCGAGCCCGACCGATATATCAGAAGACCAATATATGCGTTTCTGGACCATACTGTATCGGTCGTGAAGGATGATATTAGGGAGGGCAAACCGGAGCTTTAGAACGTAGACAGCAGTGAATTCACGTGAGCTTGACAATACATTTCTGACAGAAAACGTAGTTTATTTACTTTTTTACTTCATTGCTGTGGTGATCAAACTTATAAGAAGTAAATGCTAGTTTATTGTTAGCCTTTATTGTTCGCCATATGAGGCTAGAATGGTGAAGCTAACAGAAACCAATAGCACTAACCCATAAAAAATGGACTTCTAACGTTACTTGTTCAATCGAATCGTAAAAGTGAAAGCGTTCGATCGTGGTCAGTGGGACTGAAAATTTCTGTCACACCCTCGATAAATATGGCGTCACATTTGTTCCTTTATCCTGAGCGAGCAATGAGAGATTTTGAGCACAGAAAAATATATTTTGTGAGCACTTTGAAATTTTGAGCACAGAGAAATATATTTTGCAAGCACTTTTACTCATATGTCCTCTCGCAAACTGTTACTCGGTGCGCAGGCAGACCGCTGCGCTCTCTCCCCCTCTCTCTCCCTCTCAACCTCTCCACTCTGTGCGCGCTCAGGTTTGTTTCTTACGCTCGCTCAGATCGCTAGTTTCAGCATTGCTGCGTTCAAGTGGTGTCGGAAGATCCGAGTTGACAAGTCGTTCTTCTGACTTTGACGTTGCTGGGCGCTCACACAATGAATGAACAACAACAACAACAAATTGGCGCGCCACATGTAAGTTGTTTTATTAATTTGATTGTATACCGTGTTTTATTAACCTTTATGAAGTTAGTACGTTTGTTTGTGACATTAATGTTACATTTTTAGCTCGCAAACTAGCGGTTAGCCATCTTGGTAGGTTGCTAACTCAAGCTAATGCAACATGTCACACACCTAATGTAAACTATCATCTCTGAGAAATTTTGCGTTAATTAAAATCTAAGAAATATGTGGTGCGCCAATTTGTTGTTGTTGTTGTTCATTCATTGTGTGAGCGCCCAGCAACGTCAAAGTCAGAAGAACGACTTGTCAACTCGGATCTTCCGACACCACTTGAACGCAGCAATGCTGAAACTAGAAAATCAAAACACTGTAGTTTTACACCTGTAGTTGGTTATAGGCTCCCGAGGTAAGTCCACACACTCCACAAATCTGTTGAATAGTTGATCATTTCCGAAGACGGATCACAAAATAGAGAGCTTACACGAATACATTTTCTATTGATTTTTAAATGATAGCAACGTTAGCTTAAATTAGTTTTCAAAAAATTGCGTTTCCATTTTATATTTTTAGACGGGGTGCCAAACTCTGCCTGCCAGCCTGCGCTGACAATGAAAAACGACAGCGCGCATGACGTGACGCTGTTTTGCTATGTGTAGCTGTCGGGAATTCATGCTGGAATCGATAAGAGAATTGATAAGCTCGAAGGTGAACGATTCCGAGGAATTGGACAACTTGGAACCGGTTCCTAACGGGAACCGGTTCTCGATTCCCACCCCTAGCTAACAGAATTATTTTTGTTTCATTTTACCAAAAACAACTATAGGCCTAAGAATTGTTTTTTAGCTGATAAACCATGCTTCTGTTGTTAACGTAGCCATTTGCGATAACTTATAACTTCTTTAGCCAATGTAGTTCAGTTATGTAAAAACTATCACGTTTCATCTGTTGTGTTGGTAGATTTGCATCTCTGCCTTTTTTCAGTGAAGTATCTGGCTATTTTAAAGATTGATGTATTGTCCTGCATTGCTTTGGGTAGACATCCTTCTATTTTAGTTGCATTTTACCGAAAACAACTCCGTATATAATTATAGATAGCGATATCAGTTTCACTCTCTTGCCTAATGAAGGTAATGTAATTAATTGTTTTGCATTGGGGTTTTGGACCCATAGATATCTACCCCCCTATACTGATGAAAATATAGTAATTCCCACTTGAAAATTATGCAAAAGTTTTATAAGCCAAAACTGTTGATTTGTAGTTAAATATATAATTATCTATTTTTTTATTTAGAGCAGTGCACAATTTAGCCATTTGGATAGATTTGGAGACACTAATAGACAACAGGGTACACTGCCTATATTTTGCATCATAGACCTTTAGTAGTTCTGCATATCATCCGCAGATTTTGCAAAACTTGCGGACATGGAGTTTATGATCCAGGAAATGTATATATATTACCGATTTCACTTACGTAGCTCTCAGTATTTTGTTGCAAACTAAAGAAAACATTTTTATTTATTTTTTTCCCAACGTTTCTTTGAATTTGTGGCACTTTATTTTGACTTAAATTATGAAAATAAACAAATCTAAGTTGTATATATTGTAAATGGTACACCTGTCTTGTTTCATTTAAGGCATTTACCAGATTTATGTGATGCTCACACCTGGAGTTATAAAGCCTTAAACAGAGCACCCCCTAAATAGATGAGAATTGACCAAACTTGCCATCTGCGCCAAGGGGTTAATAAAAGTTTGCTACTTGGCTATAGGCTACCCACAACATGCCTATAGGCTACAGTACTGCTACATGAGCCACATTTGGATTTCATGGAGGTAGGCTATTTCACAAAGTGGAATAAGGAAATTCTGCAAAAAAACATGCAGGCTACTTTGATCCATATCAAGAGCCGATGTCATGAGCAGGAATAACCAGGTTTTTCCTTCGCCCGTGCAATAGGCTATGTAGGCTTGTGCCATCGTGTGCAAGGCAGCATCGTCCCATCGAGCCCTCAAGCCATCGCCGATGGTCGATTCTATCGAGGGGTGCGCGGGGGCGGGGGCAGGGCTATTGAACAGCGGGCCTTTTGCTTACTTATTATGGAATACCATTGCGAATTGTATTCACTATTTTGTCCAAATATAATAAAGAATAATATACAACAGATTTCACGTCTATTCTATATTAGCTAGTAGAGGCTATTTATCTCACCTGGCCGCTGTCCAACGAGACGGTCAGCAGCACGGTCAGCGCTCAGGAGCTATAGTTTCCCTAAGCCTTTCTGCGCCCTCGTCTGTCTTATAGCAATTCGTTTCATTTTGCTAATTTCATTTCATTTTGTGAAGAAGCTACACTAGCAGTCATCACGTTCATTATCATTTTTGTCTTGTAGTGAGCGATTCACAAGATCCCCTTTATGCTGTGTGCTATCCCGCACAGTCCATCTCCATCTGCACGTAACTTCTCTCACTTAGCACTATCGGGTTAGACCTTATTAACTAACCTAATGTAATCAAAAATACATAATTTACCCTGAAACTAATTATTTTTATTGATAATCAGAAACTATTTATAGCCTAAACTATGAAATAAAGAGACAAGACCTATAGGCTTGTTAATGATTTTTTTTCGTTATAGGGGACTTTTTTCACTGATGAAATGGTTAAGCTAGGCTATATTATATTGTAAATTACATTAATTACTATTCAACATAAGCCTGTTGAATCAATTTGAGATTATAGCCTCAACTCCAAAATAATTTCAATGTTTCGCTTGAGCGACGAAGACATTCCGTGTATCAATATAGGAATATAGCGGCCACCTTTTCATCCAATCAAGTTTATTTCTCTAATAACATATTTCATTAGTCTACAGTCAGATTGTACAATATTAGGCTATATTTGTTTCCATGCCCCGAGTCTGACACCGGTAAGCTTGTTGTGCTGTTAGAATAAAAAGGCTGTTGAGGGATATATGGCTACAGCTCACCACTCCGTAGCCTAAGCCTACACTGCGTTCTAGACTGAACAATAGTTTATCAATAGCACTATTGAATACAAAATATAATTTGTTTAATTAGGCCTGAATGAAATTATATAGTTAGTTGCACTGTGGTCTAACAGAAGGTAGGCTATCAGCGTAATTTTGATCAACCCTGGTAAATTATGGCGCCGTTGCGCTGCATAGGCGATCACATTTCACAGACGCAGACAACACGTTACATTGTAAATGCATGGTAGAGTAGAAAATTTATTAAAAACACAGAATGAGGCGAAATCTTTATTTTTAGAATTAAAAAAAGAAAAATCGTCCAGGCATCGACAAAGATAGCCATCGCCAATGGGTTCAACCATTGTCAATAGTCGATTCCATCGACCATCGTCCCAAGCCTAAGGCTATGCAGCGGAAGGGGGTTAAGACGAGAGATAATGTGGAGAAAGAAAGAAAAAAATAAATAACTTTTGCTGCAGATGAAACACCAATAATATCCCATTTTCAAACTCACCTGCACACTGCAATAACTTTGGCTGTGTTTATCCCTCAAAAATATAGAACCTACCGTTACCCTGTGTCTCTAGTTTTATAGTAGCCTATGCTCAAATATTGATGGTGCTACGGGCGTCAATGTCCAACGTTATCAGGGGGGTTGATCGCGGAACTATTATCCGCGCATCATAGTTCATTTAACAGTTTTCCTAGTTGTCTAACATGAATGAAACACACAGATACGTGCTCGTTTTCATATCATACAGATAGTCTGTTTGCATGCCACAGGATGGACTACATGGATTTTTAAAAAGGGTCACGTTTTCCACTCCAAGGTGGCACTAGCACACCGTCATGGTGTCGCAGTGCCACTATACCATTATTTGGGGAGAGGCCTGAGAGGCATTTCCTCGCTCATTTAAAATGTGAAGCAAATTGCTGCGGCAACTACCAGCTTCATAGTTAAATAAACTGAAATTTCTCAGAGGAAACTAAGGTCAGCTTGTGACAGTTACTGACAGCATGACCTAAGCAGTATAAATATAATACGTGTGTATTATGTTTAAGGCATCTCACTATTCCGTTTTACTGGTAGCATGACATGATCTGGCCTGATTCCGCTACTGATTAGGTCGTGCTGTCAGTAACTAACAGACCTTAAGTAAAATATACGATTACCTCAATTGATGGTTCCCACACAAAGTTATAAATAGTTAGCTTCACCATGGCAGTAATGTATTTTCCTGTAAGATCAAAGGTATTCTGACACGTCATCAACTGTGTTCTAAAACTGAAGCGTACTTGCGATATTGCATACTAAGTAAGTTCTAGCTGGTATAGGCCTACTTGGAAGAACATACCATCTAGCATGCAAGTACACAGAATGCAATAGGCCATAGCCCATCGTATGTTTTCATTATTTATTTATTTATTTATTTTTAAATGGCGTTAAACACTTGTCTATTGACGCGAGTTATATTACTTGACGGCACTTTTTTGCTATTCGCGAAAGCACTTTTCATTAAAACCTATTATCAATCTGATGTCATTCTTTATAAAAACCTGCCTATCAATCGTTTTCAAGCATAATAAACACCAGATAATATTTGACTGGAATTTCTCCCATTTGTCCAGCAAACTGAAATCTTGTCGGCCACGGTGGCTGGCACCAAATGGAAACCTTGCTGACTGGTCACAAACATGCAGTAGGTTACATTTTATTTTATTTTTTTTTCCAGATTTTTTTTCTCCCAATTTGGTAGCCAATTGAACCCCCTATTCTAATTCAATTCCCCCCATGTAGCAACCGCTGGAGAATCACCACTACACAACCCTGTCAGCTGGTAGTAGGAAGGAGGGTGCCACATCCTCTACAGGGCGCGACTCCTCGAGCTCCTGACCGTGATTCCAAATAGCCCAGGGCCGTTCCGTGCGCAGCGATTCTCTCCAAGCCCCTCCCCCCACCCGGGAGGAGCCGCCAATTGCCGCTCCCATAGCCATGCTCGGACCTGGCAGAACACTTCACTGTCAAGTGTTTATATTTTGCATCGTTACAGACTGTTGTTGGAGTGTGTTAGTTGGTCGTAAAGTTAACATTTGACTATTTTATGAAATGTCCTCACATAGAGACGAAATGACACTGTTTCTCTTCCATTCTTTGCGAAACTTTTTGAGGAACATCAGTTAGATTTGCCACACGCGCAAGTAGACGCCAACATTTTTCCCATGTGTACATCACCTCACAGAATTGTCAAAGCCGACACCAGATCAGCACTTTTAAACACGAGCCTACAACAAGCACAGTGAGAAAAGGACACTGTAAAAGAAAATGGTTTTTTAAATAGTAATTGATTGGACTTTTTTGATTGGCTTTTTATTAAGCTGAGATGTCATTGATATTTGAATTAGGTCCAGTCATCTTAAAGCTAAACCTGAGACAAATGATATGACAAATGATGTAACCATAAATAATGTACGCTAATGTACTTGTATAAAATTTTTGTGTGCAACACACTTAAAGCAAGTTTTTGTTGTGTTTCATTGTATTATATAATAATTAAAGGAGCACAGTCACGCTTGTTTCAGTTGAGAATATTTGGATTAAATGCTTAAATTCTGTGTGTAGGCCTTTTTAAAATCACCGTCAGTGCAGCCGTTTCCTATTTATGGGAAATACGGCAGCAAAACTTCAAAGGGCAAACACGTCCAGTGACGTCACTGGACGTTTGGCTTGAATCTCCAGCAAGTGTTTCCCAGAAGGTAACGGGCGCTCAAACTCCACCCTTGAATGCAGAGACTGGTTTATGGGCGGGCACCCATCCAGGCGATCACATGAAATACGGTAACGTTAGCGTACAAATATCACTTGGCCTATCTTGGCCGACGACGATAGCCTGAGAGATATGGCGGACAGCTCTGAGTTCGCCGAGTTAGAGGACGAGCTTTTAGATTTTGACGAAGAAATACAACCTTACAGTTTTTAACCAGAATTTACAGAGGAAGAATTGCGTGAGCGAGAGAGACAGAGAGCGGAGGACGAGGCAGCCGAAGCTAACAGAGAGCAGAGAAGTGGGAACATAAATTGGTGCCAGTGTGGGAACTGTGAACCCATGCCTACCTATAGTCGCATTGGAAGTCCTCTGGCTTGAAGTGTTTCGAACAAACACAAACTTTGTCGTAATCTTTTTTTTGTAGTAGTGTAACGATTCATGCGATGCATCGATGAATCGATTGTCAGTCCTACCGATTCAACTAAATCGATCTGCTAAAATAAATAAATAGAATGAATCGCTTTGGCTTCACCAATAATCGATATAAATGCTTTAAATCTAATGAACCGCGATTCTTAATTATGATTATTGTTTTAAGACTTAGTTTACACATAGGCGGAAACTATAATTACACCCTCATAATATCAGCGCTGCCATTGAAAATTTTAATTAGGCCTAACAGGAAACCGAAGCTGTTTTGGCAAGGGTTTTTCCAGATGCTATTTTGATCATTCCCGCATTCTGCGGTAAGGGAAATATTGCAGCTACATAAAAAAAAATAAAAAAAAATTTTTTTTTTTTTTTTAAAAGAATATAAATTATTTTATTTTTTTCATTAAAATTATTTATTTTCCCTCTTGTCCCGCCCGGCCAAGATAATGGTAGGGGAAACACTGAGCTAGTCAGCCTGCAAGGAAGTACCGCCAAGAGTTTTTTTCCCCCTCACCCTCTACTGGTGCATTTCACCCACTCACTCACCCACCCACTCACTCACTCACTCACTCTCACCCACCCTCTCACTCACCCACCCACTCACTCACTCACTCTCACCCTCTCACTCACTCACTCACCCACCCACTCTCACCCACCCTCTCACCCACTCACTGACTCACTCACTGACTCTTAACTCACTCACTCACCCACCCACTCTCTCCCCTGCCAGCATGTAGCCTATTGAAAAATGTTCAAAATAACTGAGCCATGTTTAATTACATTTTTGTATTCAGCATAAAATATTATGCAGGACTACTTTTTTTATAGAATAAATATGTTTAATAAGTAATTCTGTTGTCTGTTTATTTTTTCACCTTTCAGAAGAATACAGTCTCACTCGCATTATTGCATGTTTATTTCATGGATATAGAATTTTGGTTAAAAGTTACTGAATCGAATCGTGGTTTACAGAATCGAATCGAATCGTTCCAAAAAAAAAAAATGTGTCCTTGAATCGAATCGCCAACTACTGAATCGTTAATCGAATCGAATCGCTGTGAAGCCAAAGATTCACACCCCTATTTTTTTGGCAAATTTAACAGATATATCGGGTTGTTAATTGCTGCCAGCCACTGGATGCACCTCGTCTCATTTCTGGGCAAACGGTATCCTGACTTAATATCACACCCACGTACGGCGCACAATGGCATTTTGGGCAGACACGCAAGAATTTTCTGCGGTATCTTGACTTGAACAGTTAGCTCGTCACCGTGCTCGCAGCAGTGGCGTGTACGCCCCCTATTACATATTCATGTACACCAAACCTAAGCGTGCGCAGGGACATATGGGAAATGTGGTAAATAAGGCTGGAGCTGCTCTGGAGATGGAGCTGTTCTTAAGGGCCCATATCTCAAAAACCACAAATCCAATCTTTATGATTTTTTGGAAAATATGAAACATTAAATAGTAGATTAGAATGCAGAAAACATGCATATGCCTGACTGTGCTCTTTTAATAATTATACCCCCCCCCCCCCCGTCATCAACCTATTGGTATTAAATGTTCAAATCCCCACTTTGACCACCTGTTGTGATTTTATTAATTAAAGCAGGCTATTATTGGACAAAGTTTCACTGTCGCCAGGATTCCTTCCTTTCCCATTTCCTAAATGCATAAGGGTGATAACCTAGCTAGCCTACTATTTTTCTGTTTTCCTCTGTTTTTCCAGTAATTGTCCCTATAATTAGGCTATAACAGTTTTTTTCTTTAGACAACATGTGCATTACACACACATTTGAGTATGTTTGTTGCATTCCTTGTTATTTAAATCTAAAATAGAAACTTTGCATAATTTGTGGATAATAATCCCTTTGTTGAATATTGGTAACAATCACATTTGTTTAGGCTATCATCTTTTCCTGTTGTGGTGAATAAATAGCATGAGCTGTCCAGATTATTGAAATAATTTGATTCAAAACACTAGTATTTTGGCTGATTAGCAGAAAAAAGGAGCGAATTTGGAGCAAGCATTTTCCTCCTGGGAGCAGGGAACGTAACGGAGCAGAGCGAAGGTAAGAAAGGGGAGCGATGGAGCAGAGCGCAGAGCATTTTTTTTTGCTCAACTCCACTCGCACGCTCTGGTGGTTATGCAAATAAAGTTTTAGCATAATATTTTTTCAATTCAAAATCAATCTTTAATGAATGCGGAGGAGATCATTCATCAATAATTTGCAACCTCCCTAAATGCATATCTGTCTGCAAGGTGCCGGTATTAAGAATACACTCTCCATGCTGCATGGTTGGTGTCATTCATCCCATGCATTCATCCCCGTTCCCCAGTAGAGGTGCGCAACTTTCTCCCTTTAATTAATGAGATCGAATAGTTTGGCATGCTCAGCTTGTCTTGTCGGCTGGAAGAACAAATGTTGGTATGTGTTAATTAAATCCCTGACTAGAGTCACTTCTATTTATATGCGCAAAATTCTTTGTGAAATGCCCATGTAGTTGGCCAATGTTGATAATGCACTAACCCAAAAGGGCTGGAGCACTGTAGATTTAAATATAAGCAGTGGTTCTCTGCCTTTTTCTAAACTATCAGAGGCCAAACACACCACACAGGAATAGAGCAAAATATATACTTTGAGTATTTGTACAAAATTCATTAAGCAGGAGAGGCTTAATAAATAATCGGAGCTTCCGCGGTGGCGTAGCGGACAAAGGCACAGACTTTTTAGTCTGTGCAGTTGTGCCCCGAGGATCGGGGGTTCGATCCCCGGTCCTGCCAGTTCCGAGCATGGCCGGTGGCTGAGGGAGGGGCTCGGAGAGAGTGTCGCCGCGCGCAAGTGCAGCCCTGGGCGAGTTGGAATCACGGTCAGGTTTGGCTCTCCTACTACCGACTGACAGGGCTCGTGGCGGCGATTCTCTAGCGGTTGCTACACACGGGGATAATTGATAGAATAGGGGTTCAATTGGCTACTAAATTGGGAGAAAATGGGGGAAAATCTGAAATTAAATTTTAAAAATAATAATAATTGGCACCATAAATGGCCAGATACTGGTGTTTCTATCAACTGCGAGCAGCTGAATCACAAGTCAGGTAATAAAGGATAAGCACAGCACTCGTTAACAATCCAAACACATTCTTTGCTCTCCTCAGCCACCAGAGTTCAAAATTACCCACAGAAATTGATCCACCCCGCACAAATGGACTGTCCCAATAAGCCCAAACATACCTACTAGCAAGAGCCCACATGACCACAACATAGGCATACGAACAGCCCAACACAGCCGCTGGGTGGGTATGTTGTAGGGGTGTAACAGTTCTGAAACCGAGACCGAAACCGTGATACAAACGTCCACGGTCTTGTGTCGCGGTTCGGGAAGATGGAACCGCGATACACCCCCTCCCCCAACCCCAACCCGCTGCCACCACTGCAGGTGCAGCCTGTTGAGCTCTCATTACGTTACAAATGTAAGAAAATTCATTTTTCATTTCACAATTAACACTATAACACATGTAAATGACATTATTATTCTATTTAAAGTTAGGGCAAGCTGCAGGGTTTTTCCTGGCAGAGAAATGGGTTTTGGCGGTACCAATGCGAGCGCACACAGTGCGTGAGCAGCAACATTTTTTGCATTAATTTTACCGTAAATACAGTTTTTGGAGTTCAAAGAGCCCATATAGGCTTTGGTTGTAAAACACCAGTAGGCTATTTTGATAGCGCACAAATAGAAAAATAAATAAACAACACTCTAAAACAGAAATAAAAAATAAGTGTAGCTATATCTGAACATGATTTTCTTGTAAACGGAGCATTTTACAGTCTGTGGCTGTGGCAAGACAAGGGTCATAAGCGCTTTGGGCTATTAACAGCACCCTCTTATTTCATTGCACTGTAGTATCAATCCTGGGTTTTTTTTTAAAGCTGTAGCCTAGTTTATAATTCAAGACAAACATGAATAGGCTACAGTAATTGGGACCGATACGTCTAACACTATAGTTGTGGGGCGCCAGCGTGGATCGGGTTAAAGCTTTTAACTTTTCAGAAGTTAGGGCTTCAAAGGTAGCCTAATTCAAAATTGGAGCGTGTTCCATCCAAGTCGCACTCTGCCACAGAATAGCTGAGCCGCATTTCTATAGGCTACAGTCTAGGTTCTATGCTTCTTCTACTCGTCTCCTAGTACTGATATTTTGAAGGCGACTAGTACAATATCGCCATCCGCTGGCCGTAAGACCATGTTGTACCCAAAAAATTTAATTTAATTCATTCGGATATGATTTTATTTGCCGTTTTGTCAATTATTGTCATTTTGGCGGTCGCGATTTCCCTTTGGCGGTCCGTGAAATCATTTTGGCTCTTGTAGGAAAAACCCTGACCTGTATATTTTGTAAATATTACACAAACAATAAAAACCGAGGTATGAACCGAACCGTGGCTCAAAAATCGAGGTCTGAACTAGGGTTGCAAATTCTAAGGAATTTCCTTGATCGATAGTCGTCAACGTTAATGAACAATCAATCGATCAATCGATAACAAAACAGCTAAACATAGCTTATGACATAGAAAATACAAAATGCATGTTTTTTTGCTCAATCAAAGCTTTATTGAAACATTTCAGAAATGCGCCTGTTTCATAGCATAACACAAATATAATTATGAACGCTGTTTTTTTTAAGTATGACATTTTAATAAGGCACGGGAAATTGTGCTCACTCTTCCGAGGCGAATCAGTGACTAACACGTACGTCTATGACATATACAAAAATAAGATTAGCCTTAATTAAAAACTTAAATTTGCAAAATGATTATGAAATAGATAGTTAAATAACGTTTTTGAAAACAGCGCTATAATAGGTTCCCTCTTGAAATGAGAAAGCTACGACAAACTACGACAGCTCAGGCCTCAGTTTAAAATTTAAACTGCATAAGTGCAGTAAATACCTAGGCCTGCTGATTTTTATTTAAGAATATAAGCATGTTTACGTTATCAGGGGTGAGTCGTGTGCGCAGTCGGTTTACAGCGAGACCAGCTGCTGAAAATACGCGTTCCGATGGGACTGATGTCCCAGGCACGCATAAGTAGCGTGCTTCATGGGTCGAGTGAGTCTTCTTCTGTGTAAAGTTAAAGGATAAGTTCGCTATTTTGGACCTTGGACCCTATTTGCGGTCTTGTCTTCCATGAACCTGACACATTGAGACCATATTTTCGCTGATCGGTCCAGTATTGAGCTCGCTACAGATTTCCTGTAGGCTCTCACTGGGCTACAATAGAAGTCAACGGGGCAATTCTAAATGTTATGGAAAAACAACGATAAATGTGCTTTCATGTACGATAAATGAGACGGGAAGCTCAGGGTGTATTGTTACCGGTCTCAGTATGCTCTCCTGTGAAATGTATCTCAATCCGAACATTTTTACGTGCTTGGCATGGCTTGGACCTAAGCATTTCTCTGTTGCTTGTTTTCGCTGCTCCCGCGGAGTACTATGTGTCGGGGGTGGGGGAGCGGGAAGGTGTGCCGGCCGTTTACGAAACTATCTAGGTGAGCAGTCTGCATTTGTTTACCTGCAGCAATGTAGGCTACAATTTGCACAAAAAAACTTGGATGATGGATTACTATAATGATTACGAAGACGAATAATTCGATTTTGACGTTACTGGCTACAGATTTGAGCCAGAATACACGGACACGGAACTACAAGAGATGGATGATAAGAGAGCAAGAGAAGAGAGAGAGGCTGAAGTTGCGCAGGTAATGTTATCCGAGGTAGTGCGGTCGGAGAAATAGTTCTGTTTCAAATGGAACTGTTGTTTCAACGTTCGGTTTGCGTTTGCGATAGCCAACATTTCACAGGAGAGCATACTGAGACCGTAAGAATACACACTGAGCTATGAAAGCACATTTATCGTTGTTTTTCCATAACATTTAGAATTGCCCCCGTTGACTTCTATTGTAGCCCAGTGAGAGCCTACAGGAAATCTGTAGCGAGCTCAATACTGGACCGATCAGCGAAAATATGGACTCAATGTGTCAGGTTCATGGAAGACAGACCGCAAATAGGGTCCAAGGTCCAAAATAGCGAACTTATCCTTTAATAACATGTTTCCTAATTGCAGTGCGCGCGCCCCCTTGTGTTTAACTTAATGATTGCATTTCACCAACAGCTCCCATTGACACAATTAAGATGAGACCGCAAATAGTTCAATTTGATCGTTAAATTTGAAATGGTCGATCGATCAAATTATTAACGGCAATTAATTGATCAACGATTAATCGTTAACACCCCTAGTCTGAACCGAACCGTGGATTTGGAGAATCGTTACACCCCTAGTATGTTGACGCCAACTAATAGCATGGAAGCCTTAATGGTCCAAACGCCTTAAAGGTGCACCCAAAGCAAATAAAATACGACGACAGTCTATCGGGGGAGCGATACTTTACGTTACCTACGAATGTATTGCCGGCACTGGTCGACTAAAACAACAAAGAAGAGCAATAAGTTGCAATGGCCATGTTCGCTCCGCCGGCGTACTTCCACAGAGAATATAGGTCAGCACAACGTAAAGAATTCAACGATAGTTTGACTTCAAAAATTATGGTATAAACACTCAAAATAACCCCGATAGACTGTCTTCGTATTTTATTTGCTTTGGGTGCACTGTGGAGTGTTTAAGTGCGTTTGGTAGTGGATGCTACCGGTTACCTTAGAGTTGCGCTAGCATTAGCAACGTGTGTTTGTCCAAAAGAAGGGACAGCATGGAATTAGCTGAAAATGGTTTCCATCAATCAACTACATCATGGGTAAGTCGTAATTGAGACATTATGTCCAAAATTCCGAACTATCCCTTTAAGACGAACAAATTTGACGTCTTAATGCGGACGCCGAACTATGCGTTTTGGCCCAAACGGCGTTCCATAGAGCCACCCCCTGTTGATGCGGCTGCTTTCAGCCGTGACCGCGACAGCCGGAGCTGCAGAAAATGCGGTCCACCCCGAGAGAATCTCGATGTTTGTGAATGGTATGATAAGTCGTATGTAGCGTGAACATCTGTAATAAATATTTGCCTAGAATCCGGAATGCAGTTTTGTTTTTCTATTAACGTTACCACTACCGCAATAACAGGATAGTTGTGTGCAAATTGCTGGACAGCCACAACTACTGCCACTGATAGCAGTCGTAATATTTCTAATTATCAATATCTCGCTAATTTGAATCTGGAATCCCGTTTTTTTTTATTTCTACCATTATACCAGTAACTAGTTGGTAGACAGCCTCTGCTACTATGACATTGTTTGATAACGTAGGCTACTACACTATGTATACTTTAGGTGTTCTTGTGGATATTGGGAGGATATTGCAGCCTCCTTCATGTGGCCAAATTCGAGCCATTTTCTGCGTAGCCATGCGTTTGTGGGGAAACTAAATTAGTTTAGTTAGTTTCAGTTGTTATTTGCTGTGACTTTAAAAAACAGTAAGTAACGTTAGCCGACTCGGTTTCTCAATTAACGTTACTCGCCTCATCCATAACTTACTTGCGCTCTTTAGGTGCTGATATAAGGTGCGGGACGGCATTGGGTTTCAGATGAGGTCTTTCTCTCATGGTTTTCCTCCTTGGTATTATAAATTGTTCCTCATCGAAGTTACTGCAGAGCCTAGGTTCCGGAGGTGTGTTTGCATCAATTTTTAATGATACTAGCCTAACCATAATCATAACTGGTCTGGGGTTTTAATGGAAACTATACTAACCAGACGCTCTTAGTTCTTGCACCCCGGGCAGATACGATTGCGTAGCGTTATAGCCTACCTGCAGTTATTTAAAAACACCAGTATAGTAAAGTCATATACAGTTTTTCTTACATCTAGTGATGCCAAAGCTGACGTCGGACAACCCTGAGAAGTAGCACTGCCGTAAATGCTTAGTTACAGCAAGACTAACTACGCAACGTATGTTTTCCATTGATAAGGCAAGTGGTCCAAAACGAACTAATACAGTTTTTTTTGCTATATTGACACGTTTTGATTACAAGGTATGCATTTATGCAAGCAAATAAACATATGATGAAGTTTTTATTTAAGTTTGGTTTATTAATAGTGTCTGTTAAGTAGCTGTCAGGGGGTGTCTGTACGCCCACATTAAATCAATGTTATTTGGCTAACAAAGCTAACGGCTAACAGAGATTGAGCTACGCGTAGCTACTCGAGACAGGAGGGTTTGAGCCCCATATGTTCCCCAATTTACGAAACAATTTGCGGTAAGTAGCTTAGCGGACCTGGGTCTAAAAAATGCGAACTATCCCATTAACTATCGCTGTGTCTAATTATCAAGTTAGCTCAATGACTAAACAGTTAGTGCTTAGCGTTACACCATTTTAAGAAATTAATTAATACTTCACGAAAATCATTGTTTACAACGACAATATGGTTAACGTTAGGTTTTAAAACAAACATACAGCTAACGTTAATTTGTGAACGTATAATGTTAGCTAGCTAGCCTAATTAAGTTCCTTATCTAGCTAGCAAGAGTAACTTCACAAGCTAACGTGGCCTATATGCCGACAATTTAAACAATTAAATTAGCTAGCACTAACGTTAAGTGAGCTAACGTGGATGTAATTTCCCCTTACACTTAGCTAGCTACCTGCGAGTTAACGTTAGCTCATTATTAGCACAAGATGTGATTAACGTTATATTTTCATATTGTCTTGCTAGCCATTCTCGCCAAAAGAATGCCTCAGGGGAATATAAAAATCTAGCTAATTAGCGAAGCTGGGCTGGATATCCAGACGTATTCCTCACGTTAGCCAGCTAGCTAACCAGCTAGCTATCTGGATTTATCGCGACCACACACACAAACAGTAGCTAAGTTAGCTGGCTAAAGTAACTAGCTAGCCGGAGATAAAACAACAATAATTTGCTCACAAAATAATTGAAAACAATTAGTCCTAATTACATGAAAACATAATTTATTTTACTAAGATTAAACTTGTTAAACATATTTACCAAAATCCACCGAAACATGGCCTGACATTTTCATCCAAACCGCGAGGCTAAAGTTACACGAAAGCCCAAGGCCTCGACACTTTTGTCAGCCGCACGACGCAGGAAACCAACGCTGTGTGGCGGACCCCTTCCGCAACAGAGCAAATAAACACTCATCGTCTTTCAGGACATGAAGTGAAGTAAATTTATGCACAAGCAAATTAAACACGACAAAACAATAAGTTAAATTAAAATAAATAATATTACATACCCCTTCCCTTCAAGACGTAACGTTAAAGGTCAAAGTGAATGTGAGCGCAATTAATTGTTCAGGGCGAAATGCTGAGCCGTCGAGGGGAATTGAGTCTCTCTGGCTCCCCGACGTCTGCATCACGAGGCTCAGCAGCACCACACAAGTGTAGCGACTGTATTCATGAGAAGACTGCACTGCGCCTGTCTGTGGGGGGCGCCAAATTCTCTTACAACTTTCCCCCCACTTAAATAAAACACTTCGGGCCGGATTTACTAAGGACAGTCGTAGCGCAAAACTATAACCTATATTGCAACTCTTTTGTGGTTGTAAATACCGACACATTAACGACCAATTTACTATGGGTGGTTCTCAATGTCTGTAGGCCTACTTGTCTGTACTTGCCACGGTCTATGGTACTTGCGCGGACTTGTGAACTTGTGTTACGTAATATTTAATAACGGCCAAGTTCTGTTCCAAGAACGCCCTCGCCTAACACAGAGTTGCCAGACTGGGCGATTTAATCAGTAAATGAGACTACAATCTTTCTACGAATGAAAATGAGGCGAGAAATATGTCTTACAAATAGCTGAATTTTTACCCAATTTTAAACATATTTGTATAACTAAGCAGTGTTCTGTCCTTCAGAGCAGGGGTGCACAAAGTAGTTTTTTAGGATGGCCCGGGGATATAAAACCATACTTTTCGCGACCAAAACAATTAATTAAAATGAATTGTTCAACTATGATATGACAATAGCCATGTTTTAATAGGCTAACTAAAAGCTAAATGAAGTCGGAAAAGTTACTGAAATTAGCAGGCAATTAATCACAAAAAGCATAGTGAAATGAACAGAATTTAAAGGTGCAGTAGGCAAGATTTTTTCGATATAATTTTGGCAAAATTACTAAATTTGCTCATTACATTCCAGCAGCTATCAATAAGTCAAGTGTTCTGAGAAAAAAAATCCGGTTTCTGTGAGTGTCCTGGGCTCTGTACTAGGCTGTCAAAAAATCTCAAGGCGGTCTTCCAAAAACCAACCAATCAGGGCAAGCTATGTAGCTACCAATCAGGGCAACTATCTACAAGCAAAATATCCTCTCGGTAGAATAAACCCCTCCCGCCTCCCCCGCATGCACTGGAGCATAATTTGGTGGGAGGGGCTTAGGAGATAGATAGGAGGGAGGAGTGCAAAAGGGGGAAGTCTTTTTGCCTTGTATATTTTCAAACTTGCCTACTGCAGCTTTAAAGAGATACTGCAGAGCCTTTTCTAAGGCCTTTTTTACCGCTTCAATTTGAAATGGAACTCGTGAGTAGGTGTGGTCATATGACGATGATGCCAAGTAGTCATATTATGAATATTACATTACATTACATTACATTCATTTAGCAGACGCTTTTATCCAAAGCGACGTACAGTAAGTGCGTACAGAGACATCATCAAGATCATTACAGAACAGACAAGGCAAAGCACATCCTTCGCATAATGTAGCAGCTATCCCTAGCAATGAACGTCGACTGTAGTTCACAGTAAGCTGTGGGCAAATCAGCAACACCACACTACCATACACACTATTCATACATAGTACCATACACACACTATTCATACAGTCAAGGAGTGAAAGGGTGTGTCTTGGTGAACTGACTCAGCCCCCTTCCTGCTCTCTCCTCACTACTAAACAAACAAGAAAATGGCGAGCGGCAAGAGTGACAGCAGTACTGCAGGGAGTTTTGAGGTGGAGGAGTTTGAAGTGGAGGAAGAGGATTCCTTTGTAGTGGAAGACTCTCCTCGTGAAGATGTTGCTCGGGCAATACAGCCGTATTCATTCGAGCCACTGGCAGCAGCAGCCGCTGCCCCGGCTGTATTGGTTGATCAATGTCTTTGCGAGGAGAGGACCGGGGATGTAATCGAATGGTAAAGCTACCGTTACCTAGCTAAGTTAGCTTGTTTGTCTGCCTAAAGTAACATTATTATAGAATACATTCAAATACACAGCAAAACCCAGTCACACAGATAACAGCTATGAGGGCGCTACAACCAGCCATGTTCAATATACTAATGTTAATTAGTATATTGAACATGGCTGGTTGTATCGCCCTCATAGCTCCACTTGGTCCGGAGAGAATTGTTATCCTTTATTAGCTAACATTATTCATAAATGATAGCTAAGATAACTAGCTAGCTAGCTAAGTTACCAGTTCTCTCTGGACCAAACGGGGCTAAACTCACACACAATAGACTGCCTTGCATTACCTAACTTATCATTACATTACATTTACATTACATTCATTTAGCAGACGCTTTCATCCAAAGCGACGTACAATAAGTGCATACAGAGACGTCATCAAGATCACTACAGAACAGACAAGACAAAGCACATCCTTCCCATAATGTAGCAGCTATCCCTAGTAATGAACGTTGACTGTAGTTCACAGTAAGCTGTGGGTAAATCAGCTATACTACACTTCTATTCTAAATACTATTATAAACTATAACAAACAGACAGGAAAACACAGGGAACTAGTCTTCAGGTGTGTCTTCAGGCCTCGACGGAACGCAGGCAGGGTTCGAGTAGAACGTAGGGGAATGGGAAGTTCATTCCACCACTGAGGAGGTGGAAAAGCTCCACAGTTGGGACAAGCGAGAGCCGTTGACACGGAGGGGAGGAAGTGCGAGTCGCCCTGCTGTAGAAGAGCGAAGTGGTCAAGCAGGAACATAGTTCTGGAATAAGTCCTGCAGGTAGGCGGGGCCTGTCCTATTGGCTGCAGTGTAGGCCAGGGTCAGAACTTTGAACCTGATCCTCGCTGCAACTGGCAGCCAGTGGAGTGACCTCAGCAGGGGGGTTACATGGGAAAATTTCGGGAGGTTGAACACAAGCCGGGCAGCTGCATTCTGGATCAGTTGAAGAGGGAGAATGGCGCAAGCCGGTAGGCTTGCGAGCAGGGAGTTGCAGTAGTCCAGGCGTGAGGTGACCATGGTCTGGACAAGAAGCTGGGTGGAGTAGGTGGTCAGGTACGGTCGAATCCTCCTGATGTTGTACAGAAGGAACCTGCAGGACCGTGCCGTCGCCCTGATGTGCTCTTCGCCCCCAGGTTCCTTGCAGAGCGGGAGGCAGCCACCACGGTCCCGTCAACGGTGATGGAGAGGTCATGTAGTGGGGAGGTCTTGTACGGCATGAAGAGGAGCTCTGTCTTTTCAAGGTTGAGCTTCAGGTGATGGGTAGCCATCCACTCAGAGATGTCAGTCAGACAAGCAGATATCCTCTCCTTAACCTGTGGGGTAGAGGGAGGGAAAGAGAGGAAGAGTTGAGTATCATCAGCATAGCTATGGTATGAGAAGCCATGTGAATTAATTACTGAACCAAGAGACTTGGTATACATAGAGAACAGCAGAGGACCCAGTACAGATCCCTGTAGACAGGGGATGGGGAGCAGAGACGGAACCCTTCCAGGAGACTTGGTAGGATCTATCAGTGAGATACGATACAAACCAAGAGAGGGAAGTCCCAGAAATGCCCATCTCATCGAGTGTGGAGATCAGGAGTTTGTGGTTGACCGTGTCAAATGCCGCAGACAGGTCAAGGAGAATCAGAACAGAAGAGAGGGAGGAGGCTCTAGCAGTGGCGAGTGCCTCCATCACTGCCAGGAGAGCAGTTTCAGTGGAATGGCCGGTTCTGAAGCCGGACTGATGCGGGTCAAGCAGGTTGTTCTGGTGGAGAAAAACAGACAGTTGGTTAAGGACAGCACGTTCAATTGTTTTGGACAGGAAGGGCAAGAGAGATACAGGACGGTAGTTCCTGACATCAGAGGGATCCAAGCTAGGTTTTTTAAGGAGTGGGGTTACACGGGCAGTTTTAAAGGCAGCAGGAACATGGCCACAGATTAGGGAGGTGTTAATAATGGAGGACAGATATGGAAGGAGCTCAGCGGATATAGACTGGAGGACTGCTGAAGGTATGGGGTCTAGTGGACAGGTGGTTGCGCGATGGCGCGTCACCAGCTGGAGCACATCTGAGTCCTCCAGAATCTTGAAGGACAACAGTGTAGCGATGGGTTCAGTATGGGGGATGTGGGGTGTCATCGGATGCATGAAGGAGTTCCGGATCGCGGCCACCTTCCCCTCAAAGTGGGTCAGGAAGTCATCTGCAGAGAGGGAGGAGGGTGGAGGGGGGATGAGCAGGGAAGAGAAGGTGGAAAAGAGTTTACGTGGATTAGATACATATGCATCAATTTTAGACTGGAAAAATTAAGTTTTAGATGATGTGGTTGCAGCTGTGAAGGCTGCCAGCAGAGTGTGGTAGGAGGCCAGGTCATTTGGGGATCTGGATTTCCTCCACTTTCTCTCAGCGGCTCGCAGCATGGTTCTGCTGGATCTGAGAGAATCCGTCAGCCACGGGGAGGGGGGTGATGGTCGAGCTGGTTTGGAGACAAGAGGACATAGTGAGTTGAGAGACTGAGAGAGGCATGAGTTAAACACAGAGGTGGCGACATCAACAGGCATTTTAGCAAAGGTAGCAGGAGGAGGAAGTGCAGAGAGAGCAGAAGTAGTTAGAGAGGAGTGTGAGAGGGTGCGGAGATTTCTCCTGAACATAACAGTGGGTGGGTTGTTAGCGGAGTTGAGGGAGAGTGGGCAGGAGAGATAAAGAAAGGGGGAGGGGAGGTCACCGTGAGTTCAGATGTGGTGAAACTCCTGGTGAGTACAAGGTCCAGTTGGTTACCACCCTTGTGGGTGGCAGGCGATGGGGACTGAGTGAGGGCAAAGGACTGGAGGAGTGAGGCGACACTGGATAGCTGGGAACTGTCTGGTTGGAGGTTGAAGTCTCCCAGTAGGATTATAGGGGTGCCATCCTCAGGGAAGGAGCTCAGGAGAGTGGCCAGTTCATCCAGGAAAGCGCCGAGCGGACCTGGAGGGTGATAGAGAACAACAATATTAAGTGCAGATGGGTGAGTTAGGGTTAGGGTTATTGTACTTTGGATGAAAGAGTCTGCTAAATGAATGTAATGTAATGTAATGTGTAATCTGACCCAGTGCGCGAAATGCCACAAAATGCCGTTGAAAAGGCCTCCAAGACGCGTTTCCAACACAATTTAGCCATCCATGGATGACTGTTGTTCACTGGGGATGAACAAGAAAATGGAAAATTATAGAGGCCTAATTATGTATATTTATAAGAATCTGGTTCATATAGGTTAATACTTACTGAACAATAACGTATTGCGATCTAGCAAAATTTCCGACCACTAAACCTATAAATCAATGATATCAAATAGTAGCATATTTTGTCATCTGTAACTAGTTTTCCGTGGTGGCTAATCAAATTTCTGTGGGGGCGGGTGCCACCACATGCCCCCCCCCCCCGGACACGCGTCTGGTCTCGACCGGTCTTGAAAAAAAATTCCGAGTCCTTTTCGTCCGAGACCGTGACGAGACCAAGTCAAAATGCAGTTGCTTCCGAGACAAGACCGAGACCTTCAAAATATGGTCTCGAGACCAAGACCAGTCTCGAGTACTGCAACTCTACTACCATTACACTGTACCCTCATGTATGATGAATGCCGCACTCACTTGGATTATCAAGCATGTTGGGACGATGTCCTAAACAAACAGCAATTCCCAATCACAAGTCACGCCATCTACATAGGGCCACAAGGAGCGGCATCGGCAATGACTCTGCCACCATCCCTACAACAATGGTTCCAAGTTCCAAACTCCACCCCACATGTGACATTGCTGATAGCAAAAGGCTGGGAGTTGCATGACCTAGGACCAATAGTCACAGCAGCATCGCAAATACAAGAATGGATACCCACGGAGAACAAATATGTCCATGTTTCCCCAGACAGACAGCTTATGAGAATTTCAATATTGGCGCGTGACAAAGGGCTAGCAGAAAGGGTCATATTAGATGAGAGGCCATCAACACAGATGCCCCTTCTGCCAATACATGAGACATTACTGCAGTAAGTTCCAGAAGAAGTGTGGTCAAAACACAAGACAGATGTAGGGTTAATACATTCCACACAGCCAGTGCACATTACACTGAAACAAGGGGTTAAACCACCGTACCAAAGACAGTATCCCTTAACCTCTTGCTGCCAAACACCCCCTAGTGGTAACGCGGGCGTTACGGAAATTATTAAATTATACATTTCATTAATTTAATAATATATAATAAACTGCTCACCTCAATATTTTGATTAAATATCCTTAAGATATATCCATTCCTTCTGGGTTTTTAAGCCCAAAACGTTGAGGTAAAACTTTGTAAATAACGTTGGAAACTCTGACCTAATTCTCAAACATGTATTGCAGCTTGATGTCACACCATAAACAATGTGCTGGTAAACTGTTCTGCTTAATTGTATTTCACAAAACTTTGGTTTGAAAAATCATTATACCTTTAGGCTTCAAGAAAAAATACTTTAAAACTTTCATACGGCTGTACGTGATTTTTTTCCAATTTTAAACCGACTCATTCGGCTGTGTTCATTTTGGCGTTGTGAAACTCAGCCAGTTTCTGGAGTACCAATCCCGTGGCTTAGTATATGTTAGCCAGAGTGGTTTTGTACTTGTTTGCAGAGATTTATGTAAAACCGTCGTCAATTGGGTGTATTTCTTTGACTGATAGCACAATAGGCCTATCTGAAGTGGGAAAAACTGTCTTCGACCCGCCTCCACTCCAACTATTATTTGCTTTCCATTGGGTTTTAAAACTGTCTGTCAAATATTCCAGTCAATAGCCAAGACACTTATCTTTCAAACAAGCCCTCATTCAACACAAAGCCGTCGTAAATCAAGGAAATGCAGCCATGCGTAAGAGGAAGAGGTAACCAAGCGTAATTATCGAACCAAGATGGCGCAGTGTTTTTACCTTGTAGCGTAGCTCGCTACATTCCGTTTAGCAAAGCACAATTCATAAGGTAACTGCGCTGTTTATCTTTTTACTTTACAGTCTCTTTCATACAGTTTTTGGTTAGTTACACTACTCACAAAAAGTTAGGGATATTTGGCTTTCGGGTGAAATTTATGGAAAATGTAAGTTCACGCTACAGTGATATTATACGTATCATGAAAGTAGGGCATTTAAGTAGAAGCATGCAATGGTGATTTCCTCATCTCAAACAATTTATTGAAACAAAAGCCAACAACAGTGGTGGGTATACCACAACAAAAATGTCAATGTCTCAATAACTTGTCATGTGCCCTTGAGCATCAATTACAGCTTGACAACGACGTCTCATGCTGTTCACAAGTCGACTTATTGTCTGCTGAGGCATGGCATCCCACTCTTCTTGAAGGGCGGCCCTCAGGTCATTGAGGTGCTGGGGTACAGAGTTACGAGCCTCTACACGGTGAGTAAGCTGATCCCATAGGTTTTCTATGGGATTCAGGTCTGGAGAAAGTGCAGGCCACTCCATTTGAGGTACCCCAGTCTCCAGCAGCCTTTCCCTAATGATGCGACCTCGATGAGCTGGAGCATTGTCGTCCATGAAGATGAAATTAGGCCTGTGTTGTTCATGCAGGGGCACAATGACTGGATTAATGATGTTATTCAGGTAGTATGGGCTTGTCACTGTACCATTCACAAAGTGTAGGGCAGTTCTGTATTGACTAGACACACCTGCCCACACTGTAACACCGCCACCACCAAAGGGTCGTCTGGTGACAACAGTGGCTGATGCATAGCGCTCTCCTTGACGTCTCCAACACCGTTGGCGGCCATCATTTCTGCTCAACGTGAATCGACTTTCATCAGAGAACAGCACTGAGGCCCACTGGTCCCTCGTCCAGCGTAAATGCTCCCTGGCCCATGCAAGACGATGACGCCTGTGCCTGGTGGTGTGGTCAGGTACCCTTGCAGGTCGTCTAGCACGCAGACCACGCTGATGTAAACGGTTTCGAATGGTCTGACGTGACACTTGGGTGCCTCTCACCTCCCTTAAATGTGCCTGGAGTTGAGTGGCATTCATCATCCGGTTCCGCAGGGCACTGTTCACAATGAAGCGGTCATCAGTGTGGGATGTGGCCAAAGGACGTCCACTTCTATGCCTTTCTGTGACTCTTCCAGTCTCTCTGTATCTCTGTTGCAACCTGCTGATGACACTGTGACACTCTAAGCTCAGTGGCCATTTCCCTCTGAGAACATCCTGTTTGAAGCCTCGCAATGGCGAGGTACTGTTGATCAATTGTTAGGTGTCGTCTTGGTCTCATGATGTCAAAATGTGAACAGCATGATGAAGAGGACTGTTTAAATACCAATTCTAATTGAACCAGGAAATTTATTGGTCGATTCATGGATCAAACACCTGTTGTGAATTTTGCCGTTCAGCTCCTTGTTAGAGAACAGCAAGTTGTGCAAAAAGTACTGAAACATTGAATAGTTGGACATGTGCATTCAAAAGTTTAGAGAAGGTCAAATTAATTTCACCTGTAAAGGTTATAGTGCATTTTAGGTTCATCCTGAAATTTCACCCGAAAGCCGAATATCCCTAACTTTTTGTGAGTAGTGTATGTCTAGGTTATTCAGGAGTTTCTCCGTGCAGCAGGTCCTAGCCCAAATATGGTTTTGCGGTCTCAGTGACGCAGAGTGATATAAGGTAACAGATTATTTTGCCGGTATACCAGTGCGAATTCACTGTTATGTATAAAACGAATCCCTCTGAATTAAACGAATATAGCTAACATTACTATATTGTAACAATGGCAAGCTAGCCAGCAAAATTACACATAGCAGCTAGCTATCTATTTGTGTCTGAGACACGCTGTTCCGAGTTTCTTTTGAATGCAATGGCGTCTGAAGGGTTTGTTTTGTTCCACATGAGTAAATTGTTCTGTAAGCAGTACAGCAGGCTCTGCAGGTAAACAAATGAGCAATTTATGCATGACCTAACACGAGGGAGAGATAACATGAGGATGAGTTTGTTGTTGTTGATTATTATGCAGGGGTTTATTTTATCTAGGGTGGACATTTGATTCTATATATCTGGACTAATTTCTGGCTAATGAGGCAGAGCTTTTTGGGGACCATGGCTAGGCTAGTTAGTTGTGTAATATGAAACACACCAAAAACACATCTAAAAATTACCTTTTATTGCCAATTATCAGATTTTATTGTAAAACTTAAAAAATTAATTATATTGAGACTTTTCTGGAACCTGGGCCATTTTGCACAATTTGGCACAATTTGTGCCAACTTTGATAACCGAAATGGTTCACCTGAAAAAAAGCTCTGTAGAATTTGAATGATTTGAGATATTGACACCATATCTTTAGCAGAGATAGGCAGCATATTGAGGAATCACAAAGAGGAGTTATTTCCTCCATAGCTCTTGTAGCTCATCAGGTAAGAAATCTGAAATTTGAATTTAGGTACCCGTTTTTAGTTTTTTCACAATTTCTGTGTATAAATTGTTGTAGTTAAGTAGCAAGAAGTGTATGTATATGAATTATGACTACTTAGTCATAATAGTGCAGTTCTCTCTTTTAATAAAAGCTATGAACCATTTTTGTAGCCTTTACAGTTTTTGAGATAAACAGCTTTGTCACTAGTAAAAACAGACGAGAATTAGTATATTTTGCCCTTGGTATTAAGAGGTTAAACAGCAGGTGTTAGCAGGAATCAAGCCCACAATTTACGGACTAATGGAAGCCGGGGTGTATAACTGAAAAAGGAATTTTGCGGATCCTGTTTTTAACCTCTGTTTCAAACCTTTACAGTCATCTCACCACAAAGGTATATATGTGCCCGGAATGGCAAGAACCACAGCTTTCCGCCAAGGTAATTCAATCGACCGTATCTCTAAATTTTACTGAAGCATTCATGGATGTATTCACCAGTAAAGCAGGTGGTCTGATTAGGTCTGCTGAATAAAGTTAGCTAGCTAGCTAGTTAAAAGTCACTCGGTTCGTCAGTACGACGGTGACTGAGTAATAATCCAATTATTTACAATCAAAAGTCAAGAATACCATAACATATGAAAAGTTTGTCTTTATTTCAACATTACACTAATACATCAATATAACTTACCTGAGTAATAAATAAATAAAGTTATAAGAGATCAGCATCCCTTCAGTTTCCTTGCACCACTTGGCAGCCATTGTTGAAATTTATTTTTGGAAGACTCAGGTGTCATGTGACCCAAACTCTCATCTGTGATTGGATGGTAGCAAAATATTGCTTGCCGCAATCAAACTTGTTCAGATATTGATTTATCAATAGGAAAATTGCCAGCAATCATTGCCTGTCAATACTGCCTGAAAATATTGCCCGTGTACCATCAGCTTAAGAGTCCTTCAGTATTTAACAGAGTCTTGTTACAAGACCTGCAGCACTTAGACATACCCAGCACTCTAATCCAATATGTGGATGATTTGTTAATCTGCAGTTCCTCAAAAGAACAGTGCGAGAAAGATTTGGTTGCTGTACTGACCGCCCTAGCAACAGGAGGCCACAAGGTTAGCAAAGATAAGTTACAATTTTGTCAACAAACAGTTGAGTACTTAGGGAGACAATTAAGTGGTGACAAGTGGTGAGGCTCATAGCGCCATCTCACGTTGAAGCTGTCACCAAGGCACCTAAGCCACAAACAGTTGGACAGATGCTCTCCTTTCTGGGGATGGCAGGGTACAGTAGGCCGTGGATTTGTGACTATGCAGTCATTACATCACCGTTATGAGCATTAATTAGAGCAACAGGGCAAAATGACAGCTCAGCCCAGTTGTCATGGACTGAGGAAGCAGATGGGACGTTTCAGGCCCTAAAGCACAACATGCAGACAGCCCCAACCTTGGGAAACGCAGACTATGGTAAGCCGTTTCATCTGTATGTCGCCGAACGCTCGGGCTTCGCCAGTGCAGTTCTGATGCAGGCAAACAGCCACAAGCTTATTACAGCACAAAGTTGGACACAGTAGAACAAGGGCTGCCGCCCTGCTACCAAGGCCTAGCTGCAGCCATATTTGCTTATCGGAGAGCATCCACCCTGACAATGGGACACCCAGTGACTCTGTACACATCCCATCAAATACATGGATTACTGACTAGCCCACGTTTTGTTTTAACCCAAGCTAGGAAGACAGGCTATGAGGTAATCTTATCCATGCCAGACATTACCATCCAGCGGTGCACGACCGTTAACCCAGCCACCAGAATGGTTATGCCTACAGACAGTACACCCCATGATTGTGTTGACAGAACAAATATCTTTCTTAAAGCACGTGATGACTTGTATAATCAACCCATTTTAGAGATAAGAGAGGAAATCACGCCGGCTTTGGTGTAGTACAGCTGAGCGCTGATGGTACTTCTTTTTCGAAAGTACAGGCTGTGAAATTTGAGCAACCGTGCTCTGCTTAATACTATCTGGAAACAGAGAGGGTTCAATAGAGCAGATGGCATGCGCATAACACACGGAGGAGCGATTTCAGACCTACTAGAGGCCATGAAAATGCAGAAAGCGTTGGCCATCATAAAGTGCCCAGCACATCAGAAAACTAATACCTTAGTTGCTCAGGGCAACAATTTAGCAGATTAAAAAACAGCAAGACAGGCCGCAATAGGGACAGCCCTTATGGGACTTGTGATGGTAGCAGAGGAACCTAACCCAACAGGAGACTTGCTCTCCCTTATTACGGCACAGGAGAAAGCAGGAGTGTATGAACATAGCATGTGGATTAAGCGAGGTGCGGTGAAAACGCATGGTGGTGTGGGCCAAAAGGACACTTTGTAGCACCTACGGCAATGGTTCACACTCCAATTAAAGATGTGCATGGTCAAGACCATTGCGCAAGGGGGGAAGTTATCAGGCACATCCAGAATGTGGTAGATCGAGTATGGTAGATCGAGCATTAAATGATTGTGAGGTATGCGCAACATATAACAACAGGAAGGCATTTTCAGTGCCAATAGGGCACATTCCATCACCTGATGGGCCATTCAGGCACATAATGATAGATTATGTGGACAAAAACTGGACCGGCATATGTGCGCCGGTAGCAATAACTGGACGGGTGTCGGTTATCAAACTACAAACACATCATAAACACCGACAACGGAGAGCTGCAGAGGAGGAAGGTGATGGTGTCGAACTCACATGGGTAGGCATTCCTCCAGAGCACAAAGCTATGGACTCTGCAGGTGCTGGTGCATGGACAATATTCGTTCCCCAGGTTCAGATTAAGAGGAATACAGATTGGATAAACTATCAGCAGAGGTTCATTAACTTCTCCCTGTTAGTGCTAGAGGGAGTGAAGAAACAGTTGCATGCGACCTCGCTGATGACGATACAGAACAGGTTGGTCCTTGACACTCTGTTAGCTGACACACAGGGAGTATGTGAACGGATTGGGAAGGAATGCTGCTCAGTTATTCCCATGCACACTGGAGCCGGAGGAAATACCACCACAGCTCTTGGCGCACTGGAAAAACTTAAGGAGGAACATATCAGGAACTCTCGAGGGCAGGCAGACGCCTGGTCATGGCTGGACTGGCTCTCCTCACTATCATGGAAGGCTACACTGATCAAAATAGGAGTAGTGATTGGACTGATAATTCTGGTACTGATGCTTACCACATGCTGTGTGATTCCATTGATCAAGTCCATGGTTAAAAAGACTGTGACAGGACAATTTGCGGTCATTCTGAATCCGGAAAAGGTCACCAGCATGATGATGGACCCAGCATGGATGGCTGAGACTACTCCCTCGGCTCGCAATATGATACAGAGGAAGTAAAGCCGGACATGGCCCCATTGTGGTAATGACCATGCAAGTAGGGCCCAATACGTTCCAAGACCAACATGGGAGACCCATGAATGCGGTGGGTGGTCCAATCAACCGTCCATTCGGAAATCCATTCTGTGAGTATGGGGTGAGAAAAGGCAAGAGCGGGTGGAAGTGCCATCAGCACTACCCGCGAGCTGCTCGACAAGAGAATGACTCCATGTTCTGGAACGCCTACGCCAACCATATTTGGGGCATGGATACAGAATGCATGGACTCATGCTGCTTAAAGAAGTGTGGGCCAGATCACTGTGCATCAAATTTGCTAGAAACCTCTCCACAGATGTTCCACTCTACGGTGTGTAAAGCACCTGGGTTGAAGTACATATACACTAATTACACATTAACATGAACATTTGATTTCACAAATACAGGAGTAATATACTACCTTACCAATGGCAGTTTAGAGGAATACATAAGTTCGTCGCATACACATAATCACAACACACACATAGTTAATGTATACCCACTGCCAACGGCCGGTGGCTGAGTGACCTCTCCTCTGTCCACTGGTCTGACGATTATATACCAAAGGACCAAGAAAGAAGAAACAGATATCTACTCGTTTAAAATGTTTTATGTTAGTCCGCACAACACTGTAAGCCACACTGTAACACAAATTTGATTATGCACTGAAAACCCATGGCTGATCTTAGTATCACAATGCTTAAAGTTTGAAAGGCAATGTTATGTGTTATACATGAATAAAAGTAAAGGAGTCAGATCACACTGAAGCTCATTGTGAATAAATGGTCATGCTGTTGCCATAACTTGGGAAAAATGTCGGTGACGGAGACACATTCCAAGCTGTCATAACCAAAGACGACAGCAGCGTGGAAGGGGGCCAAGCAATGCATGTAAGGGAGGCATGCTTGAGGCAGCACACGTAAGTCACCTGCAAGTACTGGGTAAAGGCAACTGGGCAAACCAATTTATGAGCGGCAGAACTTAAGCAGCAGAAAGGCCGTATAAGGAGTCTGCTGAGTTGTAAAATTTCTCAATGAGTCAAGGTGGTCTGAATCGGTAATATGAAAGTGTGTTCACAAAATTAATGAGTAAATGTTACGAACTATGATTGATGAAATGTTTATTATACCTGCACTGTTGTTAACTGAAATACACACACATGATTGAATGATTTTCATGATTATAATGATTAAAAGGACCTCATGGAGACTGTATCATACAATAGAGCTGCTGAATACATTCACGTCATTCTAAATAGACCACATTTAGTGACAAGGGAGAGGAGCATCATGGGGTTTTTACCCACTCCAGCCAAAAGGAGGGGATGTTTGCCACATGATGCTCAACTCTGCTGTTAAGACTCCCTCCAGGCAACAGTTGTTTTGATGATCGCTGGGGTCAGAAGATGGCATCTTCCCATCTGACCGGATGGAACTTGGCAACCGACAAAGGGATAGCTCACCCAAATGTGACTATGAAGTAAAAAAAGGGGGGAAATGTGGGAGGAAAATTCAGAGAACTGCTGTAATGTATATCACAAGAACAGTTGGAAAAATAACACAGGAAAAACCCTGACCAGGTATGTGGTTGAAGGGAAACTCCAGCCAGCCCTTATGGCCCACGGGGACCGGTATGTTATTGTATAAACACAATATAAAGCAAAGAATCAGGCTATGGGCCACATGATCAAATGTTATAAATCCAGTTATATGTATACAATGCACAACAAATGTAAACCTAGTCACTTAATGCATAGCCAATGTAAACCAAGCCATATATAATGCATAAACTGTAATGACATGAGGTGAGACTGTTGGAGGTGGAAAAACACGCACGCACCTTATCAGGAGGAAAGACAAGCAGACTAGTGACAGGATAATGTATACACATCTTTTAAAAAGGGAGAGCAGTCAGATATGATAGATAATGGTGTCTTAATAGGGGATTTTGGAGGGTTAGCAGTGATAAACAATAGTGTATAAAGTGAAGGATCTGTAAATTAAAAATTAGGGGCAGGCGTATGGGAGGAGATGGTTTCTAAGCCCCACAAATGGTGGAACTAGGGAAAGGAATATAAAGTGCAGGAATCCAGATTACATCTCAGACCGGACCATCAGACCTTATAAGATATTACTGGACCTCACTGGAAGACCAAGACTGGACATCTCACATATAGAACTTATACTCATTCGCACATCACTCGTTGACTAAGAAGAGACGGAAACAGAGAGAAAGACGTGTGCATGTCAGACTGCCTCTGACGGGTTCACTAAGGGAGAGTGAACTGTGAATGCTAGCATTATTCTGTGCATGTCATGGGTTTCTACCGTTTTTCCCCATGCGGTCGTTTTCCTCAGTGGCCACGCGGGGGCGCTGCCCTTTAGGTGGATGCTTGCTCCGCCCTGCTTTGATTGGGGAGCCTGTGCGTGGTCACCTTTAGAGCTATATAAGCCTCCCGTTTCCTTCGTTCGGGGCTTCGATATTGTTTGTTTTGCATTTGTGCTATTTGCATTGTCTGGTGGGAGTTATTTGTGCCATTTGTGCTACTCGCCTATTTTACCTTCTCATTACTGAGGCAGGGCGGTTTGTTCTTGCTAGCTCTTTGGTTACTTATCTCGTAGAAGTATGGGACCGCAGATCTCTGCTCTATTCGCCTGTAAGATGTTTCTCTCTCCTGGGAGATCGGGCGTTCACGCTTCTACTTAGTTACTTAGCTCGTAGAAGTATAGGGTAGCAGTTCTTTGTTCAATTTCGCCTTTGTTTGGTTTTCTTACTGTGAAACTAGGCGTTTGAGCTTCTACTCATTTCTGTGTTACAGTGAGCCGGTTAGTAGCTTTGGTACGTTTGTTCCCTGTTTTGTCTCCTTCTCGTGGACTACATTCCCCTTTGTTGTGAGTCAGCTTTTTTTTGTATTATATTGAGAGGCGGTGCGTGCTATTTTCTGTTAAGTTTGCGTTGGTCTTTTGGTGCAGCTGTCCTGTCCGTCCTTCGGTACCTGTCTCCGTACATGGAGACTGGGCGATTTTGTTCGGAACTGTAGTTCTGTTCGTCCTTCGGGTACGTCTCTCCTCACAGGGAGACTGGGCGATTTTGTGGACATGTTTGTGTGTGACTGTGTGTTTCTGAAAGTAGCCTTGGAACGTTAGCTCTGTTCCTTCGCCTCATTACATTTCTCCTTTATTGAGAGGCTAGGGCGTGTATTTTCTACTAAGCTTGTATTGGTCATTTTTTGTTTGTGAAGTTATGGGATGACGGTGCTCCGTCGGCTCGCCTGTAAAATGTTTCTCTCTCTTGGGAGATCGGGTGTTTACCCTTTACGTTTTCTGGAGTAATGCGGGACTTGCCTATGTGGATGTAGTTATTAGGACTCTTCCCCCCTGGCTCTTGTCTGTTCCTGCTTCTTGGTCTTTGCATGTGACTGCGAGCCTTTGAAAGTAGCCATGGAATGTTATATCTGTTCCTTCTCCTCGTTACATTCCTCTTTATCGAGAGGCAGAGCGCTTAGTTAGCTGGTTAGTAGCTTCGGTACGTTTAGTGTGTGTTACTTGTGCCATTATGCTACTCGGCTGTTCTTATTCGTCTCGTTACCGAGACAGGGCGTTTGTTATTTCTGGCTCGTTCTTTAGTCACTTAGCTCGTAGAAGTATGGGAGCCTAGTGCTTTGTTCCATTCGCCTTGTTTGGTTTTCTTACTGAAAAACCTGGCGTTTGTGCTTCTACTCATTGGCGTGTGACAGTGAGCCGGTTAGTAGCCTTAGTGTGTGTGTTTCCCTGTCTTGTCTCCTTCCCTTAACTACGGGGTTTCCCGTCTTAGTGACCTAGTGCTTAAAGAATTCCCTTGCTGCGTTTGGCTCCTCCTACCTCACGTCACGCCGCATTACAGTGCAGATCAGCCAGGGTTACTGCATGTAATTCCTCTGAATGATATACAATAAATTCTGTTTGCATCAGACTCTGAAAGACCATGTTATTTCAAGGGAAATTGAAAGTTTGGACTTATAGTGGACGGGGAGCTCCTGAGGCGGCCCACACTTGGCACGGACTGCTGAAGCTGTATTCCCCCTTCAGTACTGACCTCGGGCCAGTCAGCGATAAGATTGTTGCTGACGTCAACATGGATTACTGGGAAATTGACAGTGCAATGCATGAACACCTGTGGTGTGATCACTCTGAAGGCGATCAGACCCAGATAAACGACAATGTTTAAAAGCGTTTCAAGGCCCTGTTAAATGTTGACATATATGCATTTTCTGTCATGTATCCTGAAACCTTTTTTTAAAATAATAAATACTTTGGTTTTTTATATCACGTGTCATTATTGTGATAGCTGTAAGGATGGATGCCGAGAAGCGCATGAAGGATGTTTATTATGCCCTAGAAAATCCTGGTTCTTACGGTGGTAAAGAGCGCTTGCAAAGGGGTTTGCGTGAAACAGCCAGTAGTAACATATCAAACAAGAAAGTTACGGAATGGTTGTCGGGGGAAGACGTATGCACTTTACACAAGCCCATCAGAGTCAATTTCAAAAGAAACAGGGTTTTTGTGAAAAAAATTGATTCGCAATGGCAGGTTGATTTAGTAGACGTCAAGTTTATCTGAGCAGTGTTTCCCCTACCATTATCTTGGCCGGGCGGCCCGCCCGGCCAAACTCACGTGCCGCCCGGCTTGGACAAGAGGGAAAATAAATAATTTTAATTAAAAAAAAAAAATAAATAAATTATATTATTCTTTTTTTTAATGTATATTTCCCTTACCGCAGAATGCTGGAATGATCAAAATAGCATCTGGAAAAATCCTTGCCAAAAACAGCTTCGGTTTCCCGTTTGGCCTAATTAAAATTTTCAATGGCAGCACTGATATTATGAGGGTGTAATTATAGTTTCCGCCTCTACGCAAAATGGCGCACTTTCGTCCGTTTCGCTATCTGACCAGAACTCTTACATTTTAGTGTAGAGTAAAAGCTAATACTGCAGAGGCAGGAGTTTGATTCTACCTGTTTTTAAGGACTGATTATGGATCAGCACTATGGAGGAGTCTCAAAAGCAGCTATACAGTGCTGAAAAGATAGCTGATAGCTTTTCTCAAAGCCAAGAAAGATGAAGTGCAGCAATGTAACCTGCACATTGTGCCAGTGAGGCATTGTGTAAAGCTATTGTTTGAAAAGCTAAATATTGTTTGTGAAGCTAAGGGGGGTTTAAGTTGTATATAGTATCTTTTGTAAAGCTAAGGGGGGTTTAAGTTGTATATACGTTCTGAATATCGTTTGTGAAGCTAAGGGGGGTTTAAGTTGTATAGTGTCTTTTGTGAAGCTACGGGGGGTTTAAGTTGTATATTTCTGAATATCATTTGTGAAGCTAAGGGGGGTTTATTGTATATAAGTTCTGTTTTAAGTTTATTAATATTATAAATAAATAATATTTATTTACCATAAGCCTTTGTGAGCAAATGTTATTTTAGCTCAGAATGGAGAAATGCACCACTTTGTTACCAACACCCTCCCCATGTGTGCGACGACTCTCCGTACCCCCGACCTGCGCGATGATACTACCTCGGCCCCGCACGCGCGTTTGATGACACCGTATACGCGCAACAACACTGGTAGTTTCGAGGGGCCTACCACCCGGCCTGAAAAAAAATCTAGGGGAAACACTGCTGAGCATAATGATAATATGAAGTTTATGCTAACATGTATAGATATATTGTCAAAATAGGCATGGGTATGTGTCCTTAAAAATAAGACAGGTTCCGAAGTGGTCCGGGCTTTTCAAGGAATTCTCAAAAATGGGCGAATCCCTAAAAAAAAAAAAAACGATAAGGGTAAAGAATTTTACAATAAATTGTTTCAAAGTCTGATGAAATGCAACAAAATAATACACTTTGCAACAGACAATGAAGACGTGAAAGCATCGGTGGTTGAACGTTTCAATAGAACGTTAAAAACAAGAATGTGGCGCTATTTTACAGCACACAGCACTAGACGCTATAAAGACATTGTACAAGATTTGGTCCTGGAAAATGAAACCCATTGAAGTAAACGAAAATAATGCCTTTAAAGTTTTTAAAAATATGTATGGCCTCTTTCCAAAAAAAAAAAAAAGCTAACATTTAAGTTTGAGTAGGGGGACAATTATGATGGGGCGAGCATTGACGGCACATTTTATGAGGCGGAATTACAAAAGGTTATAGTTGGAAAAGACAAAACGTTTAAGGTCGAAAAAATAGTATCTGAAAAAAAACATAATTGGCAGAAGCTCGTTTTAGTGTAGTGGGTCAGATGGCCTGAAAAATTCAACAGTTGGATTTCAGCAAGTCGTGTGGTTGACGTCTAAGAGTAGAAAAGCTTACAGGAACCGGCAAAAGCATTAGGTCACCATGGAGGAAGCAGGTTTTTATGTAACTCTCCCGAGTAACGCCTGTCTAGATATTTACCCTGGAAATAAAATTTCAAGTTACACAACAAAGTTTGCTAGGCCTCTCGAATTTCGTAGGCAATGGGAAGTTGCTTTAGCAGAAATTCAATACCCATGTACTTGGAGCTTGCTATTATCTCATGAAAACGCTTTTATCGTAAGTGATAATAAGAAAAAGGAACTCAGCTACATTGTTGTAATAAGCTGGGGTTATTACAAGAACATGAGAACGCTAGTGCAGGAGATGAAGAAAGCATTAAACATAGGAAAATTGGCTATTGATGTGTCTCATGCCGCAATGAAAAACCAAATTTATATTAATACAAACGAAAATATATCACTGGCGGCTAGCGGTAAACTTGCTAGAATGCTGGGGTTGGATCCAGATTTACCCATAACGGCCGCAAAACCTATGGCTCCACACCCCACTGATATTCGAGTGGGCTTCTACACAATGTACGTCTACACCGACATTATTGACATTAAAGGGTCTAGCAACGACATCATCACAAGCCACACTACGTACATGTCAGCAAGACGCACATTGACAACATAACCATTGAGCTGAAATCGGATCAGAACGAGAACATAGGCTTCACTTACGGTAAATCCATCATAAAACTGCACTTCAGGCCTGTGAAGCATCACTATCGCGAGTAAAAATGGCAAGGTCAAACCTATACGTAGACCCCCATAGGTACATAGACTATTATACAACACAAGCCAGTAATGGTCTGCCTGGATATAAGGGTGTGAGTGTTATGTATGGTAGCGGGCTTGGAGGACTTTTTCGAGGTTTATTCCGAATGGCATTGCCCCTGAAAGGTTTCAACATAGCCAGACCACATTTGGCATCTGCAGCTAAAAACATAGCCAAAGATGTGGTCAATAAAGTTGTGACGAGTCGTTTGAGCACCGGTGACCAGGAAGGGTCAGGACTTATGGTGATGACGCAGAGCTCACAGAAAAGGCCTCCAGGGGGCGTGTCTCAAGTAGGGCTAAGTCTAAAAAGAGACGTCCGACATACGTTCGGGTCACAGTTGCGAAAAAGAGGTAGATGAAAAAGCAGACCAAGAAAGTTAAGAGAAAAAGTAGATACATTTTTTAAAAATGGCCTTCATGCCTTCATGTCAGAGGAAAGTATGAAGTCGGAACTGGACCTTTTTGCAACCGTACACACAAACAAGCATTGATAAGAGCATCTACGTAGAAGTGCCACCCCTGTCAGCCATTTCGGACACGTGCCCTCAAGAGTTCTATATAGCCGGTAATGGCGAATATTACCTTGACTTAAACAATACTCTTTTATACCTACGATGTCAGATCACCCATACAGATGGCGGTAATATTACTGCCGCTGACAAGGTTGGGATTATTAATTATCCCATAGCGACCATTTTTTCACAGGTGGATGTTTCACTGGGGGACAGGCTGGTGAGCCAGTCTAGCAACACGTACCCCTACAGAGCAATTATGGAATGTCTACTTAATTATTGAAGCCACAATGTCTGATCAATTTACGGCCGGCTTATTCTATAAGGACATCAGTGGACATATGGACATATGGATGAAACAGACCCTGCGGGGGCCAACAAAGGCTTGAAAGATAGAGCTCTATATACAGCAGCGAGCAACACTTTTGAATTGCTCAGACCCATCCGCGCAGACGTGTTTTTTCAGGAGAGACTACTTATAAACGGAGTCGATATTAACATTAAGATGGTACGGTGTAAGGATGAGTTCTGCCTAATGAGTGAGGATGCCCAGCCGCAATACCTTCTTAAAATAGTCTCTGCCACACTATTTGTAAAAAATAATCGGGGTATCTCCACCCGTTAAGCTTGGACATGCACAGGCTTTACTAACATCAAATGTTAAATATCCGATTGACCGTGTTAGCCTTAGAACTTTCAGTTTAGCAGCTCTTCTTAGAGTTTGCAATCAAGAAAATTAGTTTTTGGGTCAGTTACCGAAATCTGTCATTATAGGTTTGGTAGATAACGACACCTTTACAGGTGTTTACAACAAGAACCCTTTCAATTTCCAACATTACAACACCGAGTATATTCCATTAAGCATGGATGGTATCCAGATTCCGAGCAAACCATACATCCCAAATTACGGTAACGGTTCTGCGGTTCGTGAATTTTATAGTTTAACGCTTGCAACTGGAAGGCATCTGAAAAATACACCATTGTGTATAAATCGTCAAGAATACATGAACGTTTACACCCTTTATGCTTTCAACCTGACTCTCGATGAAGGTTCCAGCCAGCATCTATCCCTGATCAAGACGGGTAATATACGTCTGGAGATGAGATTCAGAAAGCCACTACCCAGAACTGTTAATTTAATTGTTTATGCGTGCTTCGACAATATCATTGACGTGAACCAGAGGAGGAACATGCTGTATGATTATTATTAATCATGAACACCAGAGTAACAATCCTTACACAGTAAAGAACCTTTATGGGGTTGTGGCCTGCGATGAGCTACCAGATAATAAACTAAATAATTTACCCACATTGTACATTGAATGTGAATACACACCCTCAAAATAAGCCTGGAGAACACTGGTTAGCATTGTATGTGTGTGCGCGGATAAAACTGGTGAATTTTTCAACTCCTACCGCAATCCTCCTGAGTACATTTACTTTCCAGATAGCATCAATACTTTTCTGCAAAAGAACTGTAAATGGATTGTTTACAACACGGTACAAGTGCAAGACCTGCTCAGCACAAAGTGCGGACAGCATTGCATATTTTATCTGCACAACAGGGCCAAAGGCGTTCCGTTTAGTCAAATTATATCCCTATACTCTGATAATTTGAAAAACAATGATACGATGGTTTCAAAATTGATTAAATATACTTGGATAAGTGTTTTAAAAACATGTTAAACTGTGTACAGACTGCCTGCTGTGGTGAAATGTTTAAGGCCTGTCACGGTAAAGAAAAACAAAAAAAACACATGCATGTTTTCTTTGAATGTTACTTTATGTACTTTATTGTAAAATAAAAACATGTTAAACTTTAAATTTGACATTTTGATCATTTAAAACACACACATACTCAACAGCTTCAGAAATCTATCCACGCTGAATGGTCTGAAACGGGGGATGAAAAAATAACATTAGGGCCTGGTTCTGGCGTCATCGGGATAAATGCGGCTGTATTTGGTATTTTTTTGTGTCGATTTATCTTGCCGCGCACATTTTGATTAGGTATGACAGAAAGAGGCATATTAATCATAGCCATAGCCTCTATAAATTCACCCCAACCCCTGGGTCTTCTATCGTCAGAAATCTTGTGAGGGGCTGTTATGTTCTTTATTAGATCCAACATATGCGAGCCACTTACAGCTGTGCCCTTAAACACAAACTCCCCTTTATTGTTCCACGTTGCGACATTTCCTGATTTAGAAATTTTATCCAATACGTATGTGCCATTTTCCCGGCTTCTAGGGGGCACGCTTTTACGAAATCTTCAACTCGGGCTGTGTCAGTCCTGACATTATCGCTACCCTCAACAGGCATTAATAGGGTTATTCACCTTGTATGATCAGCGCTATGAAACGCTGTAGAGCATCGTGTACAGTTTTGCCTTCTCATGAGGCCTCACATCAGTCCTTGATAAGGTGTTACGTATGGTTTGATCCAAATCATTTTCAACAGTTTGTCGGATGGGCTCCAGGGTAAAAAAAAGCTTCTTTAATTTTTCCATCTGGCTTTGAGGCACGAGAAACATCTTTTGCGCATGCTCCATGTTTTTAGCCGCCGCCGCGACCCGCTATCAAACTGGTGAGAAACGGTATTGCTACACTCAGTAGAGGCAGAAGGAAACCGCCCTTTTGACCAATAACTGTCATTACATTACATTACAGTCATTTAGCAGACACTTTTATCCAAAGCGACGTACAATAAGTGCATACAGAAACGTCATAAATGTCACTACAGAACAGACAAGACAAAGCACATCCTTCCCATAGTGTAGCAGCTATCCCTAGTAATGAACGTTGAATGTAGTTCACAGTAAGCTGTGGGTAAATCAGCTATACAACACTGTCCTCTTCTTTTTAATTTATGTTTTTTTGTTGGCCAGCAGTCTAATTCCTGCCTTTTGTTGTCTTATTTTTTTTTAGTTCGTATATCCGTTAGGGGTATATTGCCGCGTAAAACATTGAGTGTCATGGTTTTAACACTTTTTGCCTATGCGGTCGTTCTCCTTGGTGGCCACGCGAGGGCACTGCTCTTTTGGTGGATGTTTGCTCCGCCCTGCTTAGATTGCAGAGCTGCTGTTAGTGTCCACACCTGTGCGTGGTCACCTTGAGAGATATATAAGCCTACCGTTTCCTTCGTTCGGGGCTTCAAGATTGTTTGTTCATTGTTTTGTACTGTGGTGTTTTGTTGGCTGTGAGTTATTCGTACCATTTGGGCTACTCGCCTATTTTAACGTCTCCTTGTTGAGACAGGGCTTATTTCTTGCTGGCTCGGTAGTTACTTATCTCGTAGACGTATGGGACCGCGGATCTCTGCTCTATTTCGCCTTTTTGTGCTTTTTTCTGTATAGAGTTTTGGGCAATTCTGTTCGGTTCTGTTCGCCCTTCGGTGCATGTCTTCCCATAGGGAGATCGGGCGTTTCGCTTCTACTTGGTTGCTTAGCTCGTGGAAGTATAGAGTAGCTGTTCTTTGTTCCATTTTCACCTGTGATTGGTTTTCTTACTGAGAGACCTGGCGTTTTAGCTTCCACTCATTTCTGTGTTACAGGGAGCCAGTGAGTAGCCTTGGTACGTTTCATTAGTTCATACTGAGAGGCTGTCGTGCTATTTTTGCATTTGACTTTTGTTGCAGCTGTTCTCCGTCCTTTTTACCTACGGGACGATTTTGTTCGGAACTGTTGTTCTGTTCGGTTTCCGGGTATGTTTCTCCTTGTGTGGAGTTTGGGCGAGGTTGTGGAGATGTTTGTGTATGACTGCGCGTAGCATGGGAACGTCTGTTCTCGGTTCCTTCGCCTCGTTACATTTCCCCTTACTGAGAGGCAGGGCTTGTATATGTGTTTGAGCTTGTGCTAGTCAGATAGCCGATAATTCCAGTGCAGCTGTCCTTTCGTCTTTTGTGCTTTTCTCCGTGTATGGAGATTTGGGCGATTCTGTTCGGAACTGTAGTTCTGTTCGCCCTTCGGTACATGTCTTCCCATAGGGAGACTGGGCGATGTTGTGGACATGTTTTGCGTGTGACTGCGAGCCTTAATATAGCCTTGGAACTTTAATTATCGGTTCCTTCGCCTCGTTACATTTCCCCTTACTGAGAGGCAGGGCTTGTATTTGTGTTTGTGCTTGTGCTAGTCAGATAGCCGATAATTCCGGTGCAGCTGTCCTTTCGTCTTTTTGTGCTTTTCTCTGTGTATGGAGATTTGGGCGATTCTGTTAGGAACTGTTGTTCTGTTCGCCCTTCGGTGCATGTCTTCCCTTGGGGAGACCGGGCGATGTTGTGGACATGTTTGCGTGTGACTGCGAGCCTCAATATAGCCTTGCTACTTTAATTATCGGTTCCTTCGCCTCGTTACATTTCCCCTTACTGGGAGGCTAGGGCATGGTTTTCTAGTAAGCTTAGTCATTCTGCTGGTAAAGTTATGGGACTGCGGTGCTCCGTCGGCTCGCCTGTAAAATGTTTCTTCCCCCCGGGGAGATCGGGCGTTCACCCCTTTATGTTCTGCATGTGACGGCTAGCTTATGGAAGTAGCCACGGAACGTTATCTCTGTTCCTTCGCCTCCTCCTATATCAATCGTATCATTTTGCAATATTTGTTGACTGTGTGTTTTGTTTGTGCCATTGTGCTACTCGCCTGTTCTTATGCGTCTCGTTTTCGAGACAGGGCGTTCTATTTCCGGCTCATTTTTTAGTTAGCTTGTAATAATAATAATAATAATAATAAACTTTATTTGTATAGCACCTTTCATACATAAAATGCAGCCCAAAGTGCTTCACAACAATAGAAAACAAAATACAGAACAAAAGCAATAGAAGAAAAATAGACATAAAAGGCAATAGAACATTTACGAGACAATGTCCCTCCTTCGAGGTATATTTGCCCATGGGTGGGAGCAGCATACAGCCTCCACAGTTTGAGTCACTCCGCAGTGTGACGAACCCGTCGGTCCCTAGTCAACTTTTAAGTTGAGCGCCCTACTGGCCTCTTTCTACGTTTTGATTTTAATTTGCCCATGGGTGGGAGCAGCATACAGCCTCCACAGTTTGAATCACTCCGCAGAGTGACGAACCCGTCGGTCCCTAGTCAAACTTTTAAATTGAGCGCCCTACTGGCCTCTTCTTTAACCCTACTATACAGAATAAAAGAAAGAATATAAATAAAATAAAATAATAGATAAAACAGCTTTAAAAAGATAAATAAGCTTAAAAATAAATCAATTAGACTAGTACATGGTAATAAAAATAATAAAAAACACACATCAGTCCTAAAAGTAAGAAAATTAAATTAAAATTAAAATTAAAAGGCAGAGCAAGCTAACTAAAGGCAAGTTTAAATAGGTGTGTTTTAAGAAGTTTCTTAAAAATGTTAAGAGTTTCTGCCTCTTTGATATTGCCTGGTAAGGCGTTCCAGAGCCTAGGGGCATAAAAGCTAAAAGCCGCCTCACCGCTTCTCTTACGGTTTACTTTGGGAATCACTAAGAGAGAAGCAGTGGAGGATCTAAGGGTTCTACTAGGTACATGTTCCTGAATGCAGTCACCTAAGTATGTTGGTGCTAAACCTTTTATCGTTTTAAAAACTAGAAGAAGAACCTTAAAATCTATTCTAAAACGCACAGGTAGCCAGTGTAGTTTAAGGAGTGTGGGGGTAATGTGGTCTCTCTTTTTTGTGCCAGTCAATACCCTTGCAGCCGCATTCTGAACTAACTGTAGTTTTTTAATGCTTTTTTGGGGGAGACCAGAGAGAAGGCTATTGCAGTAGTCAAGGCGACTTGTGATAAAAGCATGCATAAGTTTTTCTGCGTCTGCTTGTCGGAGGAGAGGTCTGACCTTTGCAATGTTTCTTAAATGAAAGAAGGCAATTTTAGTAACATTTCTTATATGGGGTTCAAAGGTTAGGTCATTATCTATAATAACGCCTAGATTCTTGGCTTCCCGATTACTGCATAGGCCCAGATGCTCTAGATTTTTTGATATTGCATCTCTTTGAGGTCTTGGTCCAATCAAAATGGCCTCTGTTTTGTCATCGTTCAACTGGAGAAAATTTTGGGACATCCACATTTTTATATCTTTCAGACACTTCTCCAGTGAGCTGAGTGGACTTGTATCACCAGGGAACACAGAAATGTACAATTGTGTGTCATCAGCATAGCTGTGGAAATTAACACTATGCTTTCTAATGATGTTACCCAGTGGTAGCATATACAAAGAGAACAGTAAAGGCCCAAGAATAGATCCTTGAGGGACCCCACATGTAATGCTAACCGTGTCAGACACAGCGTCTCCTAGTGCAACAACAAATCCTCTCCCAGTAAGGTAAGATTTAAACCACTCTAGTACTAGTCCCGAAAGACCCACCCAATGTTCCAGACGGTGCATTAAAATGTTGTGATCCACTGTATCAAACGCAGCACTCAAGTCCAGTAAAACTAGAACAGCAACACCACCACTGTCAATGGTTACCCGCAGGTCATTTACAACCTTTACCAGGGCAGTCTCTGTGCTATGGTTAGATCGGAAGCCTGATTGGTATTTTTCAAGGGTGTTGTATCTAATCAGAAATTGATTCAGTTGTCTAAAAACAATTTTTTCTAGGATTTTACTTAAAAAAGGGATGTTGGATATAGGCCTGAAATTACTGAGCACAGAGTTGTCTAAATGCCTTTTTTTCAGTGTTGGTCTCACAATGGCAGATTTCAAGGTGGTGGGGAATATGCCAGCCGATAGAGAACAGTTCACAATTTCCAAAACATCATCAAGTAAACAATTATACACCTTTTTGAAGAACTTTGTGGGGATGGGATCAAGTGAGCAGGTTGAGGGTTTAATCTGAGAGATAATTTCACTCAAAGCTTGCGTGTCAATCTGCTCAAATGAATCCATGACAGTATCAATTTGTCTACATTGATCATCTAATTCTGTAGTTATGTTGACCTGGGAGATTTGTGAGCGAATACTGGATATCTTTTCTTGAAAGAAAGTAGCAAACTCATTACATCTAGATGTGGAACTGGACGCAATGTCAGGATCAGCAGTCATCACAGGGTTAATCAATCGATCAATTGTTGAAAAAAGAATGCTAGGTGTATTCTTGTTTTCATTTTCTGTAATAATCTTGGAAAAGTAATCTTTTCTTGCCAGACGTATTGCTTTGTTATAGGCAGTCATGGCTTCTTTGTATATATTACAGTGAACTGTGAGCCTAGTTTTCCTCCATTTTCTTTCAGCTGCCCGACAGATTCTCTTAATATCATTAACACTGTTATTGTTTAGCCATGGGGAGATTCTGTCAGTCGACCTCTTTTTAATCTTTAGTGGAGCAACAGTATTTAGAGCAGATGACAAGGTATTGTTGAAATTTTCAACCATGTCATTTAAAGAGCAGTCATAAATAACTGGCTCAAGCGATCTCATGATATTAGAAAACTTTGCTTCAGCCTTGCTATCTAGGAATCTCCTTTGGACCAAAAATTCCCTTTTGGTCTTTGTTAAGGTTAGGTTGGCATCAAAAAACACACAGTGATGGTCAGAAATAGGTAATTCAAGTACTAAAACGTTATCAATGTTTAACCCTGTTGTTATTACTAAGTCTAGGGTGTTACCATGCTGATGAGTGGCTTCCTTTACATGTTGGGTAAGTTCAAAGCTGTCCAGTAAATTCATAAGCTCCATAGCTTTGGAGTCATTCTTTTTATTAATATGAATATTCAGGTCTCCATTCAGGATTAATCTATCATATCTAGTGATACCAAGTGAGATCAGCTCTGAGAATTCCTGTAGAAATAGTGATGAATATCTTGGTGGCTGATATAATGTAATGATGAGCACTGATAATTCTGCTTTGAGCTCAAGAGCGAGATATTCAAATGATGTAAATTCACCCAGGTCCATATCATTACACACAAACTGTGTAGAGAAAATGGCTGCAATCCCCCCTCCTTTCCTATTTTGTCTGACTGACTGATAAAAATTATAGTTTGGAGGACAAGCCTCTATCAGTGTTGCTACACCAGTAGTGCTGTTTAGCCAGGTCTCAACTAAAAACATGCAATGCAAATTCCTTTCAATTATCAGATCATTAACCAAAAAGGATTTGTTAGCCAATGATCTGACATTAAAAATAGCTAATTTCAGCTGTAGGGATTCTGTGACAGGAAAGAAGACTGGTTGTGGCTGAACAGTAACAAATTTAAGATTACTGAGACAGGTACCGGATGGTCTGTGATTGTTGCGATGTGTTTGACCATGCCACCGGCTGTTTAAGATCACCGGTATGTTTAAAGAAGCGGCATGGGGTCTGTCTCATTTCTGGCAGACACCTGAGTGATGATGTCTGTGGTTATTGCTGTGTAATATTTCATCAATTTGACTGAGCTTTAGCGTGGCAGCTTTGATTAACTCCTTGATTGGTGAGTGTGGTGGAGGGGGAGAGGGGGGTCGTTGGGTCCCTGATTTGGACAGAGACATCCCCCGAATGCCTTGGGTGATGTGGAGCAGAGGGTCAGGTGAGGGGGGAGAGATACCAGCTGTCTGCCTGTGTGCGCTGTCCTTCGCGCTTATCTTGTTTGGGAATGGCATTCCAAGAGCATGATGTAGGTTGGCACCAAGTAGTCTGGATCCAGTGTTGTTTGGATGAACCCCATCGGGTCTGAAGCGGTCTTTGCAGTTCCAAAAGATATTGAAATTGTCAATAAACTTTATCCCATGGGTGAGGCACGCTGATGTCAGCCATGTATTCAGGCCAAGAAGTCTGCTAAAAGATTCAATTCCTTTCCCCAGAGTTGGAATGGGGCCTGAGATGAATATATGTTGCGATTGACAGTCGCTCAGTTTCTCCAGTAGCAGGGAAAAGTCTTTTTTCAGGATCTCAGAGCCAGTTTTCCTTCGCAGAATGTCAAAAGACCCAGCGTGGATAATAATCCTCATATTACTTGGATGTGTAGAGAGGATAACTGATAACAGCCCTGTTAGCTCCCTGACAGATGTGTCAGCCATAGTTAAGTTTTCGGTCTTTGCTATTTTTACATGCCTGGTTATAGAGTCCCCAATCAGAATAGTGTTTGGCTTATCAGGTGTGGAGTTAGCAATGTCTCTTCTGGCCCTCGGCCTAGCAGTGGTTTTGGGGCTATTTCTTGGGGCCTTAATGCTAGTGGTGTGATTAGCTTCTCTGGGTTCAACATAGTTAGTATTATCACACATTTCAGTCAGTGGATCGTACCTGTTTTGCAATGAGAGTTGAGGTGGTGGAGTGAGCGTTGGTGCTCTCTTATTTGATCTCTTGCTGGATTTGCCTCTGCGGTGGACGACGTCAGACCAATTCCTGGCTGGAGTTGATGCTTTCGGTCTGGCGCCGATGCTGTGCCAGTGAGAAGCGTCATTAGGGAAGGCTGGTTTGGGAGTCTCCGCAGCTAATCCAGTGGCGTTGGGACCCATCCAGGGAAGCGTGTCAGCCATGTCCGTGACAGGATACTCTAGATTTGATGTAATCCCTCGTATGAAAATCTGTGTCTGTCCGTTTGCATTTGGTGGCTCGGCACCTTGTACAGACGCTGCTACAGAGTCAATGAATTGCTCATCCTCACGTATTTGATACAGTGTTTCAATCTTCTTTTCAAGCTGCGATATCCTCTCAATCAGTCGCTCACACTCCATGCAGCTCACTGATTTTACTGGGTTTGGAGACATAACTTCAACGTTGCCTTTTGCCGGTCAGAGAAGCTTTGTTGTTTAGAAATAAGTCCAAATGTTTGCTTTCAAACCAAGTGTTCAACCGACGTTCTTACTTTAAAAGATAAATTAAAGAGTAGAACAATAAAATAAATTTAAATAAGTAAAACAATAAAACAATAAAATGTAACAAATGGACAGAAAGTAAAGCAAGCAAAGCAAAGCAAGAGCAGCAAGAAAATGCGACCTCTCTCCTTGAGCGCAATCAGTAGAAGTATGAGGTAGCGGTTCTTTGTTCCCTTTCGCTTTGTTGGGTTATCTTGTTGTGAAACCAGGCGTTTGTGCTTCTACTCTGTGGTATGTAACTGTGAGCCAGTCTGTAGCTGTGGTGTGTGTGTGTTTGTTGTATTGTCTCCTCCCTTATCTGCGGGGTTTCCCGCCTTAGTGGCCCTAGGGCTTAAAGAATCCCCTTGCTGCGTTTGGCTCCTCCTTCCTCACACGTCACGCCCCCGTTTCATTGAGAGCTAGTTCACAAATTGTGTTTATAAGTTCGCCAGAAGCAGACTGTAATATGGCACGTCTTTGCCGTGCATTACCTTCAAATAGGGCTTTTAAGGCGCTTTCACAAGTATAGTCCGTTTGGCTAGTCCGAATCAGAGTGAAATTGATACTTTTGGTTAGTTTTCTATTTAGTCTGGTTCGGTTTCACAGTGCACAAATGAAAGCGGACCAAATAAAAAAATAATAATTTGCTGAGGTGTGTGTACGAAGGAGCATTTGTCAGAAATTTGGTGGTGGAAAATGTAAACACGGAAATCAACAAGCGCGGAGAAGAACACTAACCGAGCAACATGGAGCCACGGATACATTGGGTGATACTGGCAGTAATCCTGCTTTGGTGTTCTAACCAAACATAGGAGAGTATTGCTCAGAACGAACGCCTGTTAACCCTTTCCAGCCTAAGCGAATATTGGGTCAACATTCTATTCCATTTTATTTCTTAATGTGCGTTGCAAAAATGTTTGTCGTGTGATCATATGACATCAGATACCTAAACTTGATATACCATTGTAAACAGGATAACTGGGGCTTTCAATTGATATAAAAAATAATAGGATTACTTGATGGCAATATCATCAATTATGGAAATACATTTACCAACTAAATTTATAAAACATTCTAAATGGCTATTTTCTAATGAGAAACCTACTATTTTACCCATTTCATGTTCAAGATAGGGGGAAACTTACAGTGTATGATATCTTCACCATTGTGGGAGTCATATAGAATATGAATCAGAATAGATTTATCTTCTACTGCTCAAAAGTTATAACCACTTCAGTGATGGGTAAGAAAAGGCTAAAATAAACGCTTTAGAATGTTAGGTTCATTGAAAATATGACATGTGTATGCAAAACTGTTTGTGGTGTGATCATATTATGTTACACCCCTAAAGATAATATACCATTTTAAACAGGATAACTGGAGCTTTCCATTTATATACAATAATATGCTTACTTTAACACAATATCATCAATTATATCAATTATTAAAACAAATCACAAAATAAATAATAATAAAAAAAACTTTCTAAATGGCTATTCTCCATGAGAAACCTATGTTTTTAAACATTTCATGTTCAAGATCGAGGGAGACAAACTGTGTGGTATCTTCACTATTTTGTAAGTGATATAGAGTAGACATCAGAACAGATTTATCATTTACTGCTCAAAAGTTATAACATCTTAGTGATGTATGGGAAAAGGCAAAAAAAATTTTTATTAGAATGTTAGGTTCATTGACATTTCACATTACCACTTATCCATACTCCTAATTGGTCACTGTTGAGAATCTGTTGATATAATGCAAAATTGAAAGACACATACACTGAAATATACAATTTATGTGTTCAATGAAACACACACTTTATTTAAAAAAAGATGTATAACATAGTGAATGGATGAACTAAGTAAATGCATAACATTGCAAAACAAATAAAAACAAGATACAACCCATGGCAAATATCAGTTTAGATACCTGTAAAATTAATGCATTGGATTTATTTGCAGTAAAATCATTAATGTATTAGTACAGATACAGCAGACAAATCTATGGTCAAGCATAAATACCTTCAATATATTCAAAAATAAAGAAGATAACAGTAAGTGCATGCATGCCCTGATGGTCCTCCGTGTCGTGCTCTGCAATGACCCTCAGCACCTCCTTCTCTTCAGGGACTGTATCAGATGGCTAAATGTCCATCCTTTGCTGCAATACATAAATATGTAATCATTTACCATTTCATTAATCCATAACATATCATATAAAACCATTTCTGAGTAATTAAAGGGCTATAATACTTGCAATAACATCATCTTACAGCAAACGCTTTATGCTTATGTCAGGAATAGATAAAATAGCTATTCTGGACACAAGCATAATGTCCATCCATCGCTGTAATAGATAAATATATTATCAGTTGCCATTTCATTAATCCATAACATATAAAACCATTTCTGAGTCATTAAAGGGATGTATAGCGAGAATGACATTTTAGAAAAAACACTATGCTCCAGAATAACGTTAGCCTAGATAAAAAGCACAACAATAACACAATGTTAGACTACTTAGCATAATGTCCATTCATATAAGATATTGTTTTGAATGAACAGACCTAAATCATCAGTGACATTGGCTCAACTGAATGATGTCTTTTTGTCATATTTGTCTAAACAGGCTAATCTTGCTCAAGTCAAAAACGTGAGTCAGAAAATAAAACGTGAAGCTGACGTTACGTTAGGAAATGTTTGCTGTTTAGTTCTCTACTCCATTCATTTTCGACAGGACTGATCAACAACAACCTTCAAATTTATACATAACGTTATGTTAAAAAACTAGCTAGTTAGTACTTGCTATTGATAAGACTAATAGTTGAGTATAACATTTATAAAGCTAGCAAGACAGACAGCAGAGCTAACATTTCAAATTAGGAAAACAAAAACGCAGAAAAGAAAATGGCTGTTCGCGCGGTTTAGGATGACCGCTCACTGTTAGACTAACGTTATTTGTTTTAGCTTTAGTTCGCTATTATTTAGTTATCAAAGTCTACACTAAGATACGGAAAAGATTCACATCTAACGTTATCACTTCACTTATTCATTGTATGACAGACTTTTTCACAATTTCATCTCAAAACGAGCTGGGGTAACAACAACACAGTGGCATCATTTGAAGCTAGAGCCGAACGTTAGCTACCTTAGCGAATTTCAAGTGAAAATATGAGAAAGTCTGCGGTACAAAAACAGGATTTTATTCAAAATAAAATCGTTTCTGAAGTAATAGCTATGGTTAATTATTATCTTAAATATTTCTTACCTCAGGGGGTTTACTGGCTTTCCCTCAGTCGCAGTAAAGTCTTCAGACGATAGTCTTCTGTCCGAGGTGGTCCGCTCTGCCCGCGGTGAAGCAAATGGAGATTTACGAGGTTGACGTGCGGTTTTATTTAGCGGTCTACAAATAAATCCCCGCCCACTAAGCTCATGAACCAATTATATGCAATTGTAGCTTATTTTGTCATCTGTAACTAGCAGTTTTCAAAAATAAAATCAGTGATTGGACGGCAGAGCTATTATACATCAAACCATCAGCACAATTGTACTGAAATTAGAACGGTCCGGCTTTAAAGGGTTAAGGCTCCGGGTTGTCAACAATATGATGTTGATACACTATTTCAAACGAAGACGTGTTGTGATCCGACAACGGTATAACCAAAGAAGGCGAGCCTTGATGCGGCGCTACCACAACCTGTTCAGATTGGCATTTCAAGGAAGATCAAGGTATAGTATCTAGCTAGGCTAGTATCTAGCTAGTTGCTAGGCTATTTCAACAAATGCCCGTGCAGGCAGCCCATATTTTTCTGCGTTTTGGTTCACTTCCTGCAATTGGGTCGAATTATGTTCTCACTGCAATCGAACCACACTAGGGTTAGCTTGGAAACGGTCCAAGACCGCTTGCGAGAGGTGGTCTCGGACCGGTTGATTTGGTCTGCACCAGAGTACGATTACTGCTTTCACAACCGCCCAAACGAACCGTACCAGCAGTTGAACCACACCAGGGTTCGATTAAAACGGACTAAATGCTGGCTTGTGAAAGCGACTTTAGAAGAGTCCAGTTCCATTTAATACGCGCAGACATATTACTTTTTCTTTAGCACATAAACTACTGGCCACTCTGGAGTGTACAAAACAGTTCTGATGTGGTATTTCTCAGGCGTCTGCGCTTTTAAGTCCACTAATAGGTAGCCATAAGGTTTTCTGGTCAGATCATCGAAACATTCAAGGAAAAACTTTGAATGTCTGGGGTACATTTGCCATACCATTAACTTGCATTTTATCTCTTGGATTTTTGAACAGAACAATATAGTTTGCATTAAGATTTATTGTGCAGCTGTTTCGACCCTGGAAGAAAAGATTCTGAACAAGATATATGATGCTTAGTTTGCTATGGTTTGTATACTTGAAGACTTCAGGCGCAAAAGCCGCTAAACGCCACTTCCATGAAAAATGAGATAACGATATCAAGTGAAAGCTCTCAGTGCCTAGTATACGATAATCAAATACTTTTGATTCAAAAACCACTTAATCCCACATTTAAGCTATCCCAAAACCGAGTTCTGTGGCAGAAACCTCTAAACGCCGGTTGCATTCTTCCGCAAAAGCCGCTATGTTCACAGTGCCAATCAGAAGACGCGCATCAGATCACGTGACATTCACAGATTTTTGTCAATTTCTTCCAAAATTAACATTAAATAATGGAAAACTTTGATGAAATGGACGAACCTGCGGTGGTTTCACCGTTAGGCAAGCGGAAACGCCGTCAGCCACGTAATTCTGCCCGTTCTAAGGACAAAGAAGCTTGTTACAGTGGCAATGATAGGATTTCCCATGTAGCATGTACAAACAACAGTGCTTCGTGAACTTTAAATTACTTTAAATTTTCAAAATTAGCAACGCGTTACTCAACCTAATATTGGAGGCTACATTTCAAGCTGTGTTTGATATGCTAAGGCTATTTATTACGAAGAACTCGCCAATCGATTAATAATCGAGTGTGAAAGCCCTATTTTTAATTTGATTAGCTTTTCATATTTGTCAATGTCGTTTTAAAAGCAACATTTTGAACACCCTGTTACTACGTTTATATTGTCAATTGAAATGGGCTGAATACATTTAAGAAGGTTAATTAAAAAGGCTATTTTCCATATGTTTTGTTTGTTGAATTAATCTCAGTCAGCTCTAATGTAACAAAAGTGCAAAGCATGGGCAATGCAAGAACGAATACGGGTAGACTTTTATTTTATCGGTTGCTATAGGCCTACTGGCTATGAAGGTGATACATTTTTCAATAGTTTTGTAAAACAATCTACAACATATTTCAACAACATTTTACAATGAATACGTAAGGTTAACCCTTTCCAGCCTAAGCGAATATTGGGTCAACATTCTATTCCATTTTATTTCTTAATGTGCGTTGCAAAAATGTTTGTAGTGTGATCATATTACATCTGATACCTAAACTTGATAAATCATTGTAAACAGGATAACTGGGGCTTTCAATTAATATAAAAAATAATAGGATTACTTGATGGCAATATCATCAATTATGGAAATACATTTACCAACTAAATTTATAAAACATTCTAAATGGCTATTTTCTAATGAGAAACCTACTATTTTACCCATTTCATGTTCAAGATAGGGGGAAACTTACAGTGTATGATATCTTCACCATTGTGTGAGTCATATAGAATAGGAATCAGAATAGATTTATCTTCTACTGCTCAAAAGTTATAACCACTTCAGTGATGGGTAAGAAAAGGCTAAAACAAACGCTTTAGAATGTTAGGTTCATTGAAAATATGACATGTGTATGCAAAACTGTTTGTGGTGTGATCATATTATGTTACACCCCTAAAGATAATATACCATTTTAAACAGGATAACTGGAGCTTTCCATTTATATACAATAATATGCTTACTTTAACACAATATCATCAATTATTAAAACAAATCACAAAATAAATAATAATAAAAAAACTTTCTAAATGGCTATTCTCCATGAGAAACCTAGGTTTTTAAACATTTCATGTTCAAGATCGAGGGAGACAAACTGTGTGGTATCTTCACTATTCTGTAAGTGATATGGAGTAGAAATCAGAACAGATTTATCTTTTACTGCTCAAAGGTTATAACATCTTAGTGATGTATGGGAAAAGGCAAAAAATAAAAAATTATTAGAATGTTAGGTTCATTGACATTTCACATTACCACTTATCCATACTCTTAATGGTTAACTGTTGAGAATCTGTTGATATAATGCAAAATTGAAAGACACATACACTGAAATACACAATTTATGTGTTCAATGAAACACACACTTTATTTTTAAAAAAAAGTATAACATAGTGAATGGATGAACTAAGTAAATGGATAACATTGCAAAACAAATATAAACAAGATACAACCCATGGCAAATATCAGTTTAGATACCCGTAAAATGAATGCATTGGATTTATTTACAGTAAAATCATTAATGTATTAGTACAGATACAGCAGACAAATCTATGGTCAAGCATAAATACCTTCAATGTATTCAAAAATCAAGAAGATAACAGAAAGTGCATGCATGCCCTGATGGTCCTCCGTGTCGTGCTCTGCAATGACCCTCAGAACCCTCCTTCTCTTCAGGGACTGTATCAGATGGCTAAATGTCCATCCTTTGCTGCAATACATAAATATGTAATCATTTACCATTTCATTAATCCATAACATATCATATAAAACCATTTCTGAGTAATTAAAGGGCTGTATACTTGCAATAACATCATCTTACAGCAAACGCTTTATGCTTATGTCAGGAATAGATAAAATAGCTATTCTGGACACAAGCATAATGTCCATCCATCGCTGTAATAGATAAATATATTATCAGTTGCCATTTCATTAATCCATAACATATAAAACCATTTCTGAGTCTGTTAGGATCCTGTAATTCTGTCTGTTTTATTTGTTATGTTTCCTGAGTTCTTCCTTTTTTTTCCTGCATTTCCCTCGCGATTGTCAGTCCGCGTTCCATGTTCCTCAGATTCCACTCCCTGTCTTTGCCATTACACTATTCGGGTGATTTTGGGAACATTCGGGTTTCCTCTATTTCGTATCTCGTTTTCTTCCTTCTGGCTTTATTAATATTTGTATTTAATACTAACGTACTAATCATACTAACTGTTAGACTAGATTTAATACTAACCTGCTAACAAACTAACGTGTATATAATACTAACCAGCTAACCTACTAATATTAGGGTTTTAGAGTTCACTACTAACATTACTAATTACTAATTCATCTTGAGTTTCTACCTGCAGCTGTCATTTCCCTCCTCGTTATCCTATCCCTGTATCTATCTGTGATTTCGCATTCTCTGCACGTGTCCACTCTCGTGTGCCTCCCCTCTGAGCTGTGCACTTGTTTACCTGCTAACCCCAGGCCGTTTGTTATCACTGAGTCTATGTGTATTCCAGTCCGTGTCTTACGTTTCCCCTGTCATTGTTTTATTGGTCCTTGTTAACCCTCACTGTTCTCACCTGTGAGCAATCTCCCCTCCCTGCTTCTACACATTGATTCCCATTATGTCTGTCTCCCTCTGTGTGTATATATACCTTGTCATTTCAGTGTTTCTTCGCGAGTTCCTCATTATTGATTTTCTACTGTGTTTTTGCGAGTGTCCTGAGTTCCTGCCCTGTTATCTGTTTCCGAGTTTTTGTTTCCCTAGTTTTTGCCTGTTGTTGTTTTGTTTTGTTTTCAGTCCTTGTTTTATTCCTCTTACGCCTCCCCGGTTTTGACCCCTGCCTGTGTTCTCGTGACCCTGTTTTGGATTTCTCTTGTGTACCTTTGCTGTGCCTTCCCGGTTACGACCCCTGCCTGTTTCTTGACCATTCTTTGGACTGTGCTTTGTACCGTTGCCCTGTCTACCCGGTTTTTGACCCAGTCTGTTTCACCATGGATTGCTGCCTTGCCCTTTATTAAACTTCGGTTTTTTCATACTCCTGCCTGCGTTTGGGTCCTTCCCCCCGCCCGGACATAACAGAGTCATTAAAGGGGTGTATAGTGAGAATGACATTTTACAGAAAACACTATGCTCCAGAATAACGTTAGCCTAGATAAAAAGCACAACAATAACACAATGTACCTGCCCAGTGCCCAAAATTTTCAGAACAGCTCAAGGCAATGGATCAGCTTAAGGAGGAGGCGCTTTACAACCTGCGGACTAAGTATTTGGACTATCTGATTTGTCCAGATAGTGATGAAACCAAGCGCAGGATTGTCCAAGGGATAAGGTTGTACCTAGAGAAAAGACAACATTTTCAATACCTCCGGCGGTCAAAGCAGGCATGGGAGGAGGTAAACCAAATGTGGAAACTGGCTTGGGAAAAGCACCACTCTAAGTCAGGAGTTACTGCCAAACCAGTTTCTTCTGTGGCAGTCCAGCCTGCGCTGGAAGGAGCAGTGCATGGCGCCATTCCAGCCATAACCCAGGCACCACCCCCCACCAAGGACAATACAGCACTCTCCATTGACTCATCCCCACCCCCTTCAGGCTTGGACAATTCTGTGGATTTTGTCACCTCCACAGACAATGTAGCCGCCCCCCTGGTGAGCCCCCCTTCCCTGGAGGAATTTGGGGGAAACAGCTCTGTGTCTTGTATCACACCAGCCACCACAGAGGATGTGACCCCACAGGATGTGGAATCCGCTGCTGCAGTCCTCTCAGCTGAGCCAGGTGAGGAGACCGTCAAACCCCTGGAGACAGAACCTGCTACTGCAGACACAGCAGCCCAGCCTGGTGAGGAGACCGTCAAACCCCTGGAGGCAGAACCTGCTACTGCAGACACAGCAGCCCAGCCTGGTGAGGAGACCGTAAAACCCCTGGAGGCAGAACCTGCTACTGCAAACACAGCAGCCCAGCCTGGTGAGGAGACCGTCAAACCCCTGGAGGCAGAACCTGCTACTGCAGACACAGCAGCCCAGCCTGGTGAGGAGACCGTCAAACCCCTGGAGGCAGAACCTGCTACTGCAGACACAGCAGCCCAGCCTGGTGAGGAGACCGTCAAACCCCTGGGGGCAGAACCTGCTACTGCAGACGCAGCAGCCCAGCCTGGTGAGGAGACCGTTGAACCGCAGGATGCGGAACCGGCTTCTACAGGCCCATCAGCCCTGCCAGGTGGAGAGGTCTACGCACCCCAACAGGTGGAGTCAGCCCCCACAGACCAGTCCACCCAGGCCGAGGACCCCACCCCATCCCTTGTGGACTTTTCTTCCCCTCCTGCTGCTTCCCCTCCTGCTGAATCCGGGGAACCTCTGCCTGCTGCACAGACAGAAGGGGTGTGCTCTGTGGACTCTCCCACTTCCACATTTCCTGTGATGGAGGAGATAGGGGGACTTCTGCAAAATTCTCGCTCCCCTATCAGAGCTGTAAAGAGACCCCGGGAGAAACGGAGCAGGAAGCCAACCCCCGGCCGTTTTACGACTCCTCTGGCCCTCAAAGTCTCCGCCAGAGTGTTGTCTTGCACTCCAAAGCAAGATGAAAGCAGCCAATTTAGAACAACAGTTTCCCCCACCCTTGTCTCTCCACCCCCGAGCCACACCTGCAAACTTCGCACACACACGTCATCCAGGGAGAGTGCAATAGCCCCTTTCCGACGTCAGAAGTGTTCGGAGAGCAGTGATGGACTGGATGCCTACGAGCGACGATCAGCCCAGCTGCCCAGAGAGGGAACCAAAGCCAAAACTGGCATAGACCCCTGGACAGAGATGAGACGGGCGTGGTTAAGGGGCATCCACGTGCGGAAGAAGCAAGATGACAGGATGCCTCCTGTCATCCCGGTTTGCTGAACGCTGTGGCCCTCCGCAGCCAAAGGACTGCCAGTAACCACACTGGGGTTCTAGGAGGTAAAACTGGCACTCTGTCTGCCCCTGCCCCCCCCCCTGGTTTAATGTCTTCCATTTTGTAAATTATAAGTAGTCAGCCTACATTCCTTCGTGAATGTATGATTCCCAGTCATTATTCTAATTGAATGTTTTCATTTAATAAAATTACTTAATCTCAAGACCTGATTTAGACTTTGTTTTGGCTTGTTGGTTGATCCACCAAGTTACTGTTCGACTTACCTATCAAAGAATTCGGCGATTTAATTGATGATTGTCCTTTTTAATAATAATAATAAAATTAAATAACGTAAAACTTATTTTGAACGTAGGTTAAGTGAGGGGTTCTAGCACGCAATATCGCTTGTGTTCAGTATTCAGAGTGCTGAACGTTTTAACAAGGGCATTGACTGTTGGAACTGCTAGATTCAGAAAATACACATTTTACCTAGTCCTCACTTACCCGACTCCGCCTAACAGAGCATCACAAGGTTCCAGACGTTCCGGGTAGTCATAATGTCGCAGGAACTCCTGAACCTCGGGACTCTCACGTTTAAGTCTTACCCATTTGTGCTCCCACATCACTACAACATTCATGTTGTATACGCGGCGCAGTGTCAATTTTCTCTTGAAATTTGTGATATATTGAACCAAAATCTGTTTTTGTGAGAGGGTTAATTGTGTTTGGATTAAAACATTGAGGGCAAGCATGAAATAAACATCCAGTGTATTCAAAAGCTGTCCGAACGTCCACGGCTGAATACCCATCTAGATAATAGTTACCCATCTTAACCTCCCCGGTTCAAGACATGCTGAATGAAAAGCTTTTCCCGATGTCTCACATATTCTAACCATTGAATGGCGGCTGTGGAAAATGATTTCTGCTGTTGCATGTAATTATCAGGAGATGTTACTGCGATGGTGTTTTTGGACAAAAAGTTTGTGCAGTATTGTTTTATGCACACCGAGGCTATTGTAATGCACTGGAATGGGTCTAAACCTGTGCCCAAGCACCTCTGTCTTAAACCGCAAACAAGCTTCCCACAAAATAACAACGTCATTCTGACAGTACTCTGACATTTCTTTTCGAAAGTCAAACACACCCCCAGACACAGTATTATACCAGGACATAAATTCCTCACTCTCCTTTTCCATCATTGTGTCAAACCCATAGTACAAGGGAGGTGGATATGGGCCGATGTAATTCTGGTTCTCAATTTAATTCCAGAAATGGGGAAAATGCCCTTTTTTTGCATTGTCAAAACCTAGAGCGCCAGGTAGAGTTGTAGTACTCGAGACTGGTCTTGGTCTCAAGACCATATTTTGAAGGTCTCGGTCTTGTCTCGGAATCGACTGCATTTTGACTTGGTCTTGTCACGGTCTTGGACGAAGAGGACTCTGAATTTTTTTTCAAGACCGGTCGAGACCAGGGGCATGTCCGGGGGGGGGGGGCATGTGGTGGCACCCGCCCCCACAGAAATTTGATTGGCCACCACGGAAAACTAGTTACAGATGACAAAATATGCTACTATTTGATATCATTGATTTATAGGTTTAGTGGACGGAAATTTTGCTAGATCGCTAGATAAAACCACACATTAACGATTTAAATATGAATTTACCTCAAAGCGTAGGCCTGGCTGTAAATAACGTTAGGCTAACCACTTATTTTTTCCTGTACCCCAAGTCGCATCATATACATCACAGACCGACAGCCAGCTCACTCACCAGAGTCTGTCTGCACTCTGCAGTTGAACACTGAACAGTAACAGTGCCATTATGTGGGTCTCACGAGTCGTTGTGTTACAATTGCAATAATATTTTGTAGCTCAACTCAAACTGCTACTGCAGGAGAAACACAGCCCTCTCTTTGTCGGATGTTCACTCTCAGTGTGAGAAGGCACGACGTTATTGTTCAGTAAGTATTAACCTAACATAATTAGGTTCCATTTTCTTTTTCATCCCCAGTGAACAACAGTCGTCCATGGATGGCTAAATTGTGTTGGAAACGCGTCTTGGAGGCCTTTTCAATGGCATTTTGTGGCATTTCGCGCACTGGGTCAGATTACACCAAACTGTTGATCTATATGTCACGTTTTCGGTCAAGGATGTTCGCCAAATTCAATAAACCTGTGATCTGTGTTAGGTTAGGTTACCTGATCCTGAGGTAAAAGGGAACTAGCTAAGCAAACATTACTTTACCCACGGTTTACCAATCATAAATTTTACATGAACCTAATCGTTATGTTACTATATTATGACTATACCATTAACCTAATCGATATCCAAAGACAACGTTTAATCTGGCCGCATTTCTTTTAATTTAAACGTTAAATTTAACGTTACGTCTGAATGTTACAGATTCAAATTGCTTTGAAATGCAGCACAGGCTGAAGTTTCATTAAATTGAGAGTAATTCATTTTTCATTCTCGTGACTGGTGATTATTGATGTTGACTTTTTGTAGGTAATCCATTGTGTTTGATTTTGGGTGTTTCTTTTAAAATGTAATCAGTACTCATACCCTCAATGTTATAATCTATAAAATCTGACTTCAACTTCGCTGCTTTTTGAAGAAATGTTTTTAAACAGGAAGTGTAGGCTACCACCATCTGAAAATGGGCTAAATTCTTAGTTTTACACAATCCATAAAGACTATTTTGTCATACTTGAATGAGCTACATGGTATTTTCTCTTATTGTTTCAAAAGGTTAGTTATGTTATGCTTTCACTCCCGTCCCTTTTGTGTCCCGTGTTTTACCTGTTTCCTCTTGTATCGTGTTTGTATCCCTGTTTGTTTCCCTCGTGCTGCAGGTTGGGCGTGGTTTTCCCTTTCGTGTCACTCTGTTCCACTACTCTTTATCCGCCTATCCCTTTCCTTCTCTCTGCATGCATTCTGCACACTCTGCTCCATTAATCACTCACACATACATTCGCACGCGGCACTTAATTGATACTTGTTAACTGTTGTATTTAATCACCCGGTGTTCTTTGTCCTGTGCCAGTTTGTTAAGTCTCTTTGTAGTAATACTCTGGTCTTGTCTCGTGGATACTTTGTATCTAGTCCTGTCTTGCCTGCTGAAAAGCTTTCATTCTGAATCAGCGTTACTTGCTATTTTCCAGTCTTGTCCAGCTTTAATTAGCTTAATTAGTTAACACGCTGTTCATTCTGTCCTGCCTCGCTGTTACTAACTTTGTCTGCTCCAAGTCTACCAGCCTGCAGCTGTGTGTGCATCCAGCCTGTGCTCCAGTTCTGCCCATCTACAGCTGTGTACGCATCCTGCCTGTGCTGCGGTTCTGCCAACCTGCTGCTGTGTGTGCATCCAGCCAGTGCTCCAGCTCTGCTAACCTGCAGCTGTTCGTGCCCACTCCACTCTGCCCGGTCTCCCGCTCCTCCTCTGCTCAACCAGCCAGGATTCCTGCCACTATCCAGTCCCTGGCCTCACCCGCTCCCGCTGATCCCCTGCTAATCCATACCTGGTTTCTGTCTTGTTTGTCTCTCTCCCTATGCTTCAGGAGGAATTCTTGTCGAAGCAATAAATTATTGGAGTTATTGGAATTCCTTGTGTGTTGAGTCGTGCATTTGGGTCCAGTTCATACCCGGAACCATAACAGAACGAACTGGCCAGCTATGGACCCAGACGACTTGGATCAGATCCATCACGCCTTCGCCTGCCAGAACGCTGTCATCGATCTACAGGGTCACTGCCTGGAAGACGTCCAGGAGACTCTGAAGAATCTCTCGGACCAAGTGAGTCAGATGGGTTCGATGATGAGCCAGATGGCGGTTCATCTACCTCTTCCGAGGGCTCACGCCAGTCCTGCACCACCTGCCCCAGAGCTGCAGCCTGCAGCGTCACTGCCTCTCTCAGACAGGGAACCACGAGTGCCATACCCTGAGCGTTACCTGGGGGAACTGGGAAAATGCCGTTACTTCCTTCTCCAGTGTGACATCGTGTTCCGCATCCAACCTGCCTCCTACGCCACAGATGCAAGCAAGATCACCTTTGTGATGGGCAGTTTGGGAGGGAGTGCTCGGGAGTGGGCTACTACGCTGTAGGAGAGCCAGTCACCCACCTGTTTCCATTTCGCCTCCTTCACCGCTGAGATGCGTCGAGTATTCGACCATCCGGTCTGCGGGCGGGACGCCACTCAGCGCTTACTCCAAATACGCCAGGGCAACCGCAGTGTCGCAGAGATGGCGGTCCAGTTCCGCACCTTGGCAGTGGAAGCGGGATGGAACGACACCGCCCTCCAGGGGTCCTTCATGCAAGCCCTGAGCAAGGAGCTAAAGGATCAGCTGGCAACCTGCGAGGAGTCCAGCTCGCTGAATAGCCTCATCTCCCTTGCCATCTCCATTGACAGCCGTCTCCGGGCCCAGGCCCGGGAGAGGAAGAAGGGCCAACCGTTTACCTCATTTAACTCGTCTCGCGCCCGAACATCATCACCTCCTGGCAAACCGTCCACCTCCACGTTTGACCAATTGGAGGAAGAACCCATGCAACTGGGTAAAGTGTCCATAGATGCTGAGGAACGGCGCCAGAGAATTCGCACCAATTCCTGTCTGTACTGTGGCAATCCGGATCATCACCTAGCATCTTGTCCTGTTTTCCCAAAAAGGTGTGGCTCGCCGGAAAGACTGGGCATGCTGGCGAGACCTATCTCCACCATTCACTCTGCTCAGAACCAGGTTGAACTGAAGGCAACCCTTTTGTGGAACACCCAAGTCACATCGCTGTTGGTGCTGGTCGACTCCGGAGCCAATGCCAACTTCATTGATTCCAATTTCGTCAAGAAAGCCGGGATTCCAGTGGAACCGCTGTCTAAACCTATCACTGCACTCACCCTGGACGGAAGAATTCTGGGTTGGGTCACACACTCTACCATCCCTCTCCAACTCGTGCTGTCTGGAAATCATCGAGAGGAGATCCAATTCTACCTAATCCATTCTGTTCAGTTCCCTCTGGTGCTCAGCTAAACCTGGCTTTGTACTCATAATCCGCACATCAACTGGTGTACTGTGCAAGTGCAGGATTGGAGCTTGCACTGTTTGGCTAACTGCCTCCGCTCTGCCATGCCTCCATCTGGGGCCGGCAGGTTCTCCCGTAACACTCTTAAACCTGACTTGTCCTGTGTACCTCAACAGTATCATGATTTGTCACAAGTTTTCAGTAAATCCCGTGCTGTGTCTTTGCCTCCCCATAGACCCTACGACTGCTGCATCGACCTACTGGCCAGTGCGAAATTGCCATCAGGTTGTCTCTACAGCCTGTCAGGTCCCGAGAAGGCTTCCATGGAAGCTTATATCCATGACTCCCTGGCGTCAGGTATTATTCATCCCTCTTCATCGCCGGTGGGGGCGGGGTTTTTCTTTGTGGCAAAGAAAGACGGTTCGCTCTGACCGTGCATCGACTACCGAGGCCTGAATGATATTACAGTACGTAACAAATATCCTCTGCCGCTGATTAATTCTGCTTGTGAACCCCTACATAATTCCTCCGTGTTTACTAAATTGGATCTTCACAACGCCTACCACCTCGTCCGTATCCGAGAGGGAGATGAGTGGAAGACAGCGTTTAACACCCCCCTCGGACACTTTGAATACCTGGTGGTCCCATTTGGTTTGACTAATGCTCCAGCAGTATTCCAATCCATGGTTGTAAACAAATGTATAATGTGAACATTTAAATTTGATTTGGGAATTGGGGCGGGACGTTTGATAAGCAGGCTGCTTTTTCCCGTATCCCTTTTCGGCAGGTACTGTGTTTGTTCAGGGCATATTACAGAAATTGTGATGAAGTGTGACTATATGCGTGCCGAAATAAATAAATAAATAAATAAATGGTTAATGATGTGCTGCGGGATCTCCTGGGTCGGTCAGTGTTTGTGTATATTGACGACATATTCATCTTTTCTAAAAATCCCCAGGAGCACGTAATCCATGTTCGTCAGGTCCTCCAAAGACTCCTGGAGAATAAGTTATTTGTGAAGGCTGAGAAGTGCAGTTTTCATGCCTCATCAGTTCCATTCCTGGGTTTCATTGTGGAAGAGGGGAGGATCCGGGCGGACCCTGCGAAGATCCAAGCCATCACGACTGGCCCCAACTGGCCACACGTAAGCACCTACAACAGTTCCTGGGCTTTGCAAATTTTTATCGCCGCTTTATTCGCAATTACAGCGTTATCGCGGCTCCACTCACCAAACTAACCTCCACTTCTGTCCCATTCCGTTGGAGTTCCGAGGCTCAACAGGCATTCAACCTCCTCAAGACCCGGTTCTCCACAGCCCCTATCCTCTGTCATCCGGACCCCAATCGCTAGTTTGTCGTCGAGGTAGACGCCTCCGACACTGGCGTAGGGGCGGTCCTGTCACAGCGTGCAGTCCAGGACGTAAAAATGCACTCGTGTGCCTACTTCTCCCGGAGACTCACCCCGGCGGAGCACAATTATGATGTCGGGGACCGGGAGTTGTTAGCGATTAAACTCGCATTGGAGGAGTGGCGGCACTGGCTAGAGGGGGCAGGTAAACCATTCCTTGTCCTGACTGACCACCGCAACCTCCTGCACATTAGATCTGCCAAGAGACTCAATTCTTGTCAGGCACGCTGGTCCCTTTTCTTTGCCCGGTTTAATTTCTCTGTCACCTGTCCCGTGTTTTTTCTCCCCATGCCAGATCTGCTGATCCGGGAGATCGAGGGCGTGGTGAAGGCCTCCCAGGCTACCCACCCGGACCCCCACAATAACTCATCTCTATTTGTTCCCGATTCCATCCAGTCCCAGGTCCTCCAGTGGGTCCATGCCTCCCGTCTGGCCTGCCACCCAGGGATCGCCAGGACGACCACCCTTGTTAGGAGGAGTTTCTGGTGGCCCACCTTGAAAGGGGATACCCGTGCCTTCGTCCTCGCTGCCTGGTGTGCGCCAGGAGCTTCCCACCAGCCCCCCGCTGGCCTCCTCCACCCCCTCCCTGTCCCGGGTCGTCCTTGGAGCCACATTGGGGTGGATTTTGTCACCGGTCTGCCCCCGTCGGATGGCAACACAGCCATCCTTACTATCCAAGGTGGCCCACTTCGTTCCCCTGCCCAAACTCCCGTCCGCGTCGGAGACAGCGGAGCTCCTGGTGTTGCACATGGTGAGGCTGCACGGGATCCCCTCTGACGTCATCTCAGACCGTGGGCCCCAGTTCTCTCGGGTCTGGAAGGCACTCTGTGCGGCCCTGGGCGCCTCAGCCAGCCTGTCCTCTGGGTACCACCCCCAGTCAAACGGTCAGACAGAGCAGACTAACCAGGATCTGGGAGCTGCCCTGCGGTGCGTGTCAGCTCGCAACCCCTCCTCCTGGAGTTGGTCCCTGCCCTGGGTTGAATATGCCCACAACTCCCTGAGGAGCACCGCCACCGGGATGTCCCCATTCGAGTGCTCCTTAGGGTACCAACCACCCCTGTTTCCGGGCCAGGAGGAGGAGGTTGCCATTCCATCCGTTCGGTCCCACCTCCTCAGATGCAAGCGTGTGTGGAGGCTGACATGTACCACACTCCTCCGCACTACCTCCCGTACTCGATGCCTGGCGGACCTTCATCGGACTGCAGCCCCGCAGTACTCCCGTGGGCAGCAGGTCTGGCTGTCCACCTCCACCATTCCACTCCAATCCACTTCCAAGAAGCTCCAGCCCAGATTCATTGGTCCCTTCCCCATCCTCAGTGTTATTAACCCTGTCAGTGTCAAACTCCAACTCCCCGCCTCATTAAGAATCCATCCCACCTTCCAAGTCAGTCAGGTCAAGCCTGTCGCCTCCAGCCCCCTCAGTGCTCCTGTTGACGCCCCCCCCACCCCCCTGGATGATTGACGATGCCCCGGCCTACACGGTAAGATGTGTCCTGGACATCCGCCGTAGGGGCTGGGGTTTCCAGTACCTAGTGCACTGGGAGGGGTACGGTCCTGAAGAGCGGTCCTGGCTGCACAAGAGTCTCATTCTCGATCCCTCCCTCATCCGCCAGTTTCACAAACGTCACCCCCGGATGTTCGATCCTGGGTGAACGCCAGGAGGCGTTTGTTGGGGGGGGGGTACTGTTATGCTCTCACTCCCGTCCTTTTGTGTCTATCGTTGAATCCTTTACTTTATGCTGACCTATATTCTCTGTGGAAGTACGGCGGCGGAGCGAACGTGGCCATTGCAACTTGTTTGGGTTCATATCTGTTTCAACACAAATAAGTTCACGGTTTACAGCGTCCAACGCTCGTAATAGCGGTATAAAGTGTTGTATATTTCTCAAACCGATTGTACCACACAATAAATGACAACTGAATTTTGAAAGGAACATCTCGATGTGTAAAACCAATGGTAGAATTGTATATTTATTTCATATTTAGTAGCATATATTGCTAGTAGAATACATGGTAGAATGAGATTCTATGATGTACTTTCACAGTTTATTTTGCATTTGAGTGAGCAGGGCTTTTCACGGCTTTTCTGGCATACGATCAGGCTATTGTTGGATTTATCTCGTTGCTATGACGTTATTCTAATTTTATATGATGAATAAATATATTTATGAACTCAAACATAGACGCTATTGTCCACTATGTCACGCATAGGTAGGTATAGACTAGGTGGGGGGTTGCTTGATAAATGGACTTGCTACAGGGAAATAGTGGCACTTAGAAACTACGTATTCAGCAGAAATCGTCACAAACCGTCTACCAATAAATTTAAAACACAGAGTTTGTGATTTCCAATAATAGTTCGGCTGCAGTAGCAACGAATGTCTCAGTTGAGCAAAAAAGGTCCCGCCGGCGGGTCTTATGCGCCAAGTTGTTAAACCAGAATGAACTGTAATGCATGAGACAGGCTTACAGGGCATGGGGGTATTACGCGGCGACGTTTCAGATAGTGTAATAGCAGTATAAAGTGTTGTATATTTCTCAAACCGATAGTACCAGACAATAAATGACAACTAAATTTTGAAAGGAACATCTCGATGTGTAAAACCAATGGTAGGATTGTATATTTATTTCATATTTAGTAGCATATATTGCTAGTAGAATACATGGTAGAATGAGATAGTACTTTCACAGTTTATTTTGCATTTGAGTGAGCAGGGCTTTTCACGGCTTTTCTGGCATACGATCAGGCTATTGTTGGGTTTATCTCGTTGCTATGACGTTATTCTAATTTTATATGATGAATAAATATATTTATGAACTCAAACATAGACGCTATTGTCCACTATGTCACGCATAGGTAGGTATAGACTAGGTGGGGGGTTGCTTGATAAATGGACTTGCTACAGGGAAATTGTGACACTTAGAAACTACGTATTTGGCAGAAATCGTCACAAATCGTCTACCAATAAATTTAAAACACAGAGTTTGTGATTTCCAATAATAGTGCGGCTGCAGTAGCAACGAATGTCTCAGTTGAGCAAAAAGCTTCCGCCGGCGTCACCTTCTACGCAAAGGAGTTAGAGATACTGCAGAGCCTTTTCTAAGGCCTTTTTTATCGCTTCAATTTGAACTGGAACTCGTTCGTAGGTGTGGTCATATGACGATGGTGCCACGTAGTCATATTATGAATATTCATACGGTCAAGGAGTGAAAGGGTGTGTCTTGGTGAACTGACTCAGGCCCACTGAACACAGCCCCCTTCTTGCTCTCTCCTCACAACTAAACAAACAACAAAATGGTGAGCGACAAGAGTGACAGCAGTACTGCAGGGAGTTTTGAGGTGGAGGAAGACTCTTCCTCGTGAAGATGTTGCTCGGGCAATACAGCCATATTCATTCGAGTCACTGGCAGCAGCAGCCGCCGCCCCGGCTGTATTGGTTGAGCGACGTCTTCGCGATCGAGGAGAGGACCGAGAGTAACCGAATGGTAGAGCTAACGTTACCTAGCTAAGTTAGCTTGTTTGTCTGCCTAAAGTTACGTTACTATTAAATACATTCAAATACACAGCAAGACCCAGTCACACAGTAACGTTAGTATATTGAACATGGCTGGTTGTAGCGCCCAGCTCCACTTGGGCCGGAGAGAATTGTTATCATAATAGCTAACATTATTCATAAATCATAGCGATAACTAGCTAGCTAGCTAAGTTACCAGTTCTCTGGACCAAACGGGGCTAAACTCACACACAATACACTGCTTTGCACTACCTAATTTATCGATACATTCCGTCTCTCGGCAGATTATGAAAGCTAACAGAGCTGGTGGCATGACACCGAGGAACGATACATCCTTGGGATAATGCAGGCAAGTTAGGTAAAGATACCAAAGTAAGATGTTGTAGATGAATAACTCCCTATGGCTACTGCAGAGGGAAGTCCTTTACTCTCTCCTCATTAGGTTCAATTTGAGATGGGTTTTGAGCTGGAGAATTCTCAAGATGAAGATGAAGGAAATAGCAGAGTCTTCTATTCAGTTTAGCCATTTATTAAGCGTTGATGCCAACGGGAGGTCCTTTACCTTACGCAGAGGATTAGGAGTTCCCCGAACAAAAACAAACATTAGTTTGTATAATATCATAACTCCTCCTCTACCTAACTAATACACCAATAATGTGCGGTGATACCCTTTTGTCATATGTCATATAACCAGTTCCTACCCTATGCGCTTGGGGGCACTCTTAATCTACCAAATAAAATTGTTTGTGACTTATCCTCATGTGCCTGTTAATCAGACCATGTAATTTCTCTTATTTTTTTCTTATTTTCCCACTTGTTCAGTCAGCATGATCTAACTAATACATTGTTATGAGTACAACTCTTGTAAACAAGACGTTCCTGTTTTGATGGGGGATTCTAGATGTCTCCCTAGTTGATAGCATGGAGGACTCCTCCAAGGCCTCTCGCCCCCCTGACATTTCACTAAACTTTAGACTGTATTTATTTTATTATTTATATGAGGCTTCTGCATTTTTGGTTTTCTTTGGGCCTACACAGCTTCACAAAACAGCTTACTTCCACATATTTCCCCCCTTTGAGACCATTTGGTCTCACACTCCCTAGTTGATGTTTCACCCGGTGGAGTTATGACATTTAAATTTATAATATATGGTGGATTAGTTTCATACATGCATAATTTAACTAAGTTAATACTTCCTCTAATTAACAGAGGATCTATCAAAAAGTAAATATCAAAATATCTAAAAGTTAATCAAAAGGTTACTGTATTTAATGACTATCTAATTTTGATTTGCTATAATTATACAAAGATTATATAAAAAGAATTGGATTATACTTGTAATGTCTTCTTCCTCTTCTTTGGAGCCCATGACCTGAGAAGCCTGAGGAGAGATTAGTATCACTTCACTCAGGTGTCTCCTACCTTCTTCGCCCTTTTTTCCTTAATCTATTTATGTGTCTGGTTTATCTATACTAAGGGCTTTTAGTCAGTTGGGGCTTTATTATGTCCCCTTTGAGTTGTTCTTTTCTTTGTGTACTGTAGTCAGTATATGTGATATGTGTAATCATGGGGTGTCAAATGGATAAATCTATTCTGACTGTTTCTCATGGCTATGAGTGCTAATGGTAGACCTTGTACCCATCTCATCCCTGTTTGCCTACATATTTTCTGTAATTTTGTTTTTAGTGTTCCTGTCACAATTCTAACTGTCATGTCACGTTTTATGTTTAATTTCTGTCTTAGTTAGATTTCTTGTTAATGTCACGTATAATGTCTAGTCTAGTCATGCCACGTCTTATGTTTATTTCTTGTTACGTTTCATTTTCATGTCATGTCACGTTTTATATTTGATTCATGTTACGTTTCCCGTTCATTGTTAGCATACACATTTTCGTGTTTTTCCACAGCCTTGCGTTCCTGCTTTCTCTATCTCTCTTGCTGTCGCTCACGCTTCCCTAATTGTGTCTAGTTTACTAATCTACTAACGTTAGATCTGGATTGGGTAATACTAACATTCTAACCATGTGTTCAAGTTTACCTTACATTTCTCGTGCATGTCATTTACTAATTTACTAACGCTAGGTCAGGATAGGTTTATTACTAACGATTACTAATTATCTTGTTACCTTGTCAGCCCTCCACACCTGATTTCCATTCGCATGCTGCTCTCAAGCTAAGTGTCTGCACCTGTCTACACCTGCATTTAAGCTCAGTGCTCATGTCTTGTCTCTATGAAATTGTTGCCTCCTGTTTACAGTGCTTTTGAGCGTTATTTTCAAGCCTGCCTTTTGTTTACGATCCAAGCCTGTTTTTGACCATTGTTACAGACTTCTGTTTTGTTGACCACTGCCTGCCTGTACCACGAGTTATTGCCTGCTGTCTTTGTACTTTTGCGGACTTCGGTCTTGACTCTTGCATCGCCCTCGACTTCGAGCCTGCCTACCTGTACTACTGCCCCGCTGACAGCTACTCTGGTTACTGGACTTTTCGCATGGTGTACCGATTCTGAGACTGCCTTCTCCCTCGGTACTGTACTTTGGTTTTGGCTGGATTTACTGTGTATGAACTTTGCTTGTTTTTGGACTACACTCATTGGACTATCCTTTAATAAAGCCCTGACGGGACTTTATCACTCAACCAGTTTCTGAGTCGTGCATTTCGTGCATACCCTCACGCACCCATCTCAGTTCAATTGCATCTCTCTACTATATCCGCTGCCTGGGGATGGTCCACACAAATTTCTGCTGTATACCTGTCATTTTACAAACGTCTGCTATCATGTCAGATGTAAAATGTGAACCATTGTCGCTGCTCAGAGTCTGACAGGCCCCGAATCTGGGGAAAATTTTTCTTACCAAGGCTTTAGCTACAGTTTTAGAATCCGCATGCGCAGTAGGGAATGCTTCTACCCATCTTGAAAATCTATCAATGATTACCATCAATCAAGACAATATCTTTTGCCTTCCGCACGATCTATCATATCTACATAGTCCATTACCAAATGGGTAAATGGACCCACCGGTGGTGGCATAGAGCCTGGTGTAGTCGGTATTCCTTTCTTTATGTTTATTTCCTGACAAATTTTGCATCTTGATATAATGCTAGTAACATGTTCTGTTAGTTTTGGGATAAATCAATGTTTCTGTATTGCTCTCATCTTGGCCCTTGGATTACTTTTCGCTCAAGCGCTCAAGGAGAGAGGTCGCATTTTCTTGCTGCTCCTGCTTTGCTTTGCTTGCTTTACTTTCTGTCCATTTGTTTCATTTTATTGTTTTACTTATTTAAATTTATTTTATTGTTTTACTCTTTAATTTATCTTTTAAAGTAAGAAAGTTGGTTGAACACTTGGTTTTGAAAGCAAACATTTGGACTTGTTTCTAAACAACAAAGCTTCTCTGACCGGCAAAAGACAACGTGGAAGTTATGTCTCCAAACCCAGTAAAATCTGTGAGCTGCACGGAGTGTGAGCGACTGATTGAGAGGATATCGCAGCTTGAAAAGAAAATTGAAACACTGTATCAAATACGTGAGGATGAGTAATTCATTGACTCTGTAGCAGCGTCTGTACAAGGTGCCGAGCCACCAAATGCTAACGGACAGACACAGATTTTCATACGAGGGATTACATCAAATGTAGAGTATCCTGTCACGGACATGGCTGACATGCTTCCCTGGATGGGTCCCAACGCCACTGGATTAGCTGCGGAGGCTCCCAAACCAGCCTTCCCTAATGACACTTCTTACTGGCACAGCATCGGCGCCAGACCAAAAGCATCAACTCCAGCCATGACTTGGTCTGATGTCGTCCACCGCAGAGGCAAATCCAGCAAGAAATCAAATAAGAGAGCACCAACGCTCACTCCACCACCTCAACTCTCATTGCAAAACAGGTACGATCCACTGACTGAAATGTGTGATAATACTAACTACGTTGAACCCAGAGAAGCTAATCACACCACTAGCATTAAGGCTCCAAAAAATAGCCCCAAAACCACTGCTAGGCCGAGGGCCAGAAGAAACATTGCTAACTCCACACCTGATAAGCCAGACACTATTCTGATTGGGGACTCTATAACCAGGCATGTAAGAATGGCAAAGACTGAAAATTTAACTATGGCTGACACATCTGTCAGGGAGCTAACAGGGCTGTTATCAGTTATCCTCTCTACACATCCAAGTAATATGAGGATTATTATCCAAGCTGGGTCTTTTGACATTCTGCGAAGGAAAACTGGCTCTGAGATCCTGAAAAAAGACTTTTCCCTGCTACTGGAGAAACTGAGCGACTGTCAATCGCAACATATATTCATCTCAGGCCCCATTCCAACTTTGGGGAAAGGAATCGAATCTTTTAGCAGACTCCTTGGCCTGAATACATGGCTGACATCGGCATGCCTCACCCATGGGATAAGGTTTATTGACAATTTCAATATCTTTTGGAACTGCAAAGACAGCTTCAGACCCGATGGGGTTCATCCAAACATCACTGGATCCAGACGACTAGGCGCCAACCTACATCATGCTCTTGGAATGCCATACCCAAACAACATAAGCGCGAAGGACAGCGCACACAGGCGGACAGCCGGTATCTCTCCCCCCTCACCTGACCCTCTGCTCCACATCACCCAAGGCATTCGGAGGATGTCTCTGTCCCAATCAGGGACCCAACGACCCCCCTCCACCACACTCACCAATCAAGGAGTTAATTAAAGCTGCCACGCTGAAGCTCAGTCAAATTGATGAAATATTACACCTAAATAACCACAGACTTCATCACTCAGGTGTCTTCCAGAGATGAGACAGACCCCATGCCGCTTCTTTAAACATACCGGTGATCTTAAACAGCCGGTGGCATGGTCAAACACATCGCAGCAATCACAGACCATCCGGTACCTGTCTCAGTAATCTTAAATTTGTTACTGTTCAGCCACAACCATGTCTCTTTTCCTGTCGCAGAATCCCTACAGCTGAAATTAGCTCTTTTTAATGTCAGATCATTGGTTAACAAATCCTTTTTGGTTAATGATCTGATAATTGAAAGGAATTTGCATTGTATGTTTTTAGTTGAGACCTGGCTAAACAGCACTACTGGTGTAGCAACACTGATAGAGGCTTGTCCTCCAAACTATAATTTTTATCAGTCAGTCAGACAAAACAGGAAAGGAGGAGGGATTGCAGCCATTTTCTCTACACAGTTTGTGTGTAATGACATGGACCTGGGTGAATTTACATCATTTGAATATCTTGCTGTTGAGCTCAAAGCAGAATTATCAGTGCTCATCATTACATTATATTGGCCACCAAGATATTCATCACTATTTCTACAGGAATTCTCAGAGCTGATCTCACTTGGTACCACTAGATATGATAGATTAATCCTGAATGGAGACCTGAATATTCATATTAATAAAAAGAATGACTCCAAAGCTATGGAGCGTATGAATTTACTGGACAGCTTTGAAGTTACCCAACATGTAAATGGAGCCACTCATCAGCATGGTAACACCCTAGACTTAGTAATAACAACAGGGTTAAACATTGATAATGTTTTAGTATTCAAATTACCTATTTCTGACCATCACTGTGTGTTTTTTGATGCCAACCTAATCTTAACAAAGACCAAAAGGGAATTTTTGGTCCAAAGGAGATTCCTAGATAGCAAGGCTGAAGCAAAGTTTTCTAATATTATGAGATCGTTTGAGCCATACAGTTATGACTGCTCTTTAAATGACATGGTTGAAAATTTCAACAATACCTTGTCATCTGCTTTAAATACTGTTGCTCAAATAAAGACTAAAAAGTGGTCGACTGACAGAATCTCCCCATGGTTAAACAGTAACAGTGTTAATGATATTAAGAGAATCTGTCGGGCAGCTGAAAGAAAATGGAGGAAAACTAGGCTCACAGTTCACTGTAATATATACAAAGAAGCCATGACTGCCTATAACAAAGCAATACGTCTGGCAAGAAAGGATTACTTTTCCAAGATTTATTACAGAAAATGAAAACAAGAATACACCTAGCATTCTTTTTTCAACAATTGATCGATTAATTAACCCTACGATGACTGCAGATCCTGACATTGCGTCCGGTTCCACATCTAGATGTAATGAGTTTGCTACTTTCTTTCAAGAAAAGATATCCAGTATTCGTTCACAAATCTCCCAGGTCAACGTAACTACAGAATTAGATGATCAATGTAGAGAAATTGATGCTGTCATGGATTCATTTGAGCAGATTGACGCGCAAGCTTTGAGTGAAATTATCTCTCAAATTAAACCCTCAACCTGCTCACTTGATCCCATCCCCACAAAGTTCTTTAAAAACGTGTATTATTGTTTACTTTATGATGTTTTGTAAATTGTGAACTGTTGGCATATTCAGCTGGCATATTCCCCACCACCTTGAAATCTGCCATTGTGAGACCAACACTGAAAAAAAGGCATTTAGACAGCTCTGTGCTCAGTAATTTCAGGCCTATATCCAACATCCCTTTTTTAAGTAAAATCCTTGAAAAAATAGTTTTTAGACAACTGAATCAATTCCTGATTAGATACAACACCCTTGAGAAATACCAAGCATGCTTCCGATCTAACCATAGCACAGAGACTGCCCTGGTAAAGGTTGTAAATGACCTGCGGGTAACCATTGACAGTGGTGGTGTTGCTGTTCTAGTTTTACTGGACTTGAGCGCTGCGTTTGATACAGTGGATCACAACATTTTAATGCACCGTCTGGAACATTGGGTGGGTCTTTCGGGACCAGTACTAGAGTGGTTTAAATCTTACCTTACTGGGAGAGGATTTGTTGTTGCACTAGGAGACGCTGTGTCTGACATGGTTAGTATTACATGTGGGGTCCCTCAAGGATCTATTCTTGGGCCTGTTCTCTTTGTATATGCTACCACTGGGTAACATCATTAGAAAGCATAGGGTCAATTTACACAGCTATGCTGATGACACACAATTGTAAATTTCTGTGTTCCCTGGTGATACAAGTCCACTCAGCTCACTGGAGAAGTGTCTGAAAGATATAAAAATGTGGATGTCCCAGAATTTTCTCCAGTTGAACGATGACAAAACAGAGGCCATTTTGATTGGACCAAGACCTCAAAGAGATGCAATATCAAAAAACCTAGAGCATCTGGGCCTGTGCAGTAATCGGGAAGCCAAGAATCTAGGCGTTATTATAGATAATGACCTAACCTTTGAGCCCCATATAAGAAATGTTACTAAAATTGCCTTCTTTCATTTAAGAAACATTGCAAAGGTCAGACCTCTCCTCCGACAAGCAGACGCAGAAAAGCTTATGCATGCTTTTATCACAAGTTGCCTTGACTACTGCAATAGCCTTCTCTCTGGTCTCCCCCAAAAAAGCATTAAAAAACTACAGTTAGTTCAGAATGTGGCTGCAAGGGTATTGACTGGCACAAAAAAGAGAGACCACATTACCCCCACACTCCTTAAACTACACTGGCTACCTGTGCGTTTTAGAATAGTTTTTAAGGTTCTTTTTCTCGTTTTTAAAACGATAAAAGGTTTAGCACCAACATACTTAGGTGACTGCGTTCAGGAACATGTGCCTAGTAGAACCCTCAGATCCTCCACTGCTTCTCTCTTAGTGATTCCGAAAGTTAACCGTAAGAGAAGCGGTGAGGCGGCTTTTAGCTTTTATGCCCCTAGGCTTTGGAACGCCTTACCAGGCAATATCAGAGAGGCAGAAACTCTTATCACTTTTAAGAAACTTCTTAAAACACACCTATTTAAACTTGCCTTCAGTTAGCTTGCTCTGCCTTTTAATTTAATTTTCTTACTTTTAGGGTGTGTGATTTTATTACCATGTACTAGTGCTTTTATTTACTTATACAGAGAGACACCGGTGTACGGTTATCTTTTCTTTTATTCTTTTCTAATTTATTTATCTTTACGCTTATTTATCTTTTTAAAGCTGTTTTATCTTTTATTTATTTATTTAAGAGTATGACCCAGGTACTGCACTTATTCTTGGCAAAACTGTAACTTTGACTTGGATACTTTGTTGCCTTTTAGTGCCAGTTCTTGTAACAGCCTCTTACTGTCCTCTTTGCATGCAGTCATCCTTGGGCTACATGGGAGAAGGTTGTCCAAGTACAGGATGAGAGTGCTTCCCCCCTTTGGCGCAAAGTCCGCTAGGTCATTTCTGACCATTCAACCATTCTAGGTCATTTCTGACCATTCGATTGTACCATTCGAAGGTACTCTTCTTGTTTTTCTGTGAGCATCATTATTGCTTCCACTTCCAGTGTGTGTTTCTCCATGCATACTGGAGTCTTTAGGCCCAATGATAAGAACCAATCTGTGGGGCAGACACCATTCAACAATCCGGGTATGTTAGTAGGGAGGTACTGCTGCTGCATCATTCTTTTTACCATCGGTCCAATGTCTTTTGCTTCAAATCTTGGGTTAACATCCAACGTTACATGGGGAGTTGCTGTGTCCCCCATCATGTACCATTGCTCTGTTGGTAAGTTCTTCTCCCCCAGAGCTATCATAGCCCCGACCTCTTCTTTTCCTATGTAGATGCCTCTTGCATGTATCACTCCCTGTTTTCCGTCTATCTCCTTGAAGTTCTGCGCATACTCTTCATCTTCTCCTGTCGGGTCGAATAATAAGGTCATGTGGAGCTGATCCCTCATTTCTGTCTTACTGATACTTTCTTTCAGTACCGGGCATGTTCTTGTCCATAGCTTCCAATATTCATTCATTATTTTCTTGTGGTAACTGTCCCCAGTAGACTACTGGGCCACCCTGTTCCGTGATTAACATGTCCATCACATATTGTCCAGATGATCCAGGAAAAATGCAAATCAGCCCTTGAGGCGTGCATGAAATGGTGGAATTCAATTTGCACAGCAGATCCCTTCCTAGCAAGTTTACGGATACGTTAGGGGTATATAGGAGTCTTGCTGCAATTTGTTGCTCCCCCACTATCAGTTTTTGCTCTTTGGTGAATGGAACAGTTTGTGTTATCCCTGAAAATCATTTTGCTTTAATATGATGTGGGTCGCTCCAGTATCTATTAAAAAGTTGCATGTTTTCCCTCTTATGCAAATATCTATTCGTGGTTCATCTGTGGCACTGCTGGATGTTATAGATAGCATTTCCCTTGCCTCACACTCTCCCTCTGCTCCTAGGGGTGTGTGATTCTCAGGGCATCCCTATTGATTCTTGGGGGGGGACTCATCTCCCATTGATGTTGTGGCTGCCATCCCTTCTGCTGCTGCCCATACGTGTTTTGCTGTGGGGTCATTGCTATCTGGTTCTCGGGTCCTTGATGTGACGGCATTATCTGGGGCCACCCCACAGGGTTTGCTCCTTAGTTCATGCAGCCTCTTGATTTGAATCCTCCCCTTCCTCTGCCTCTTCTCTGACCTGTCGAACAGTCTCTTGCCCAGTGTCCCATCCTCCCGCATTTCCAGCAGTCTCCTTTCTGCTGCCACTGGCCCTGGTTTGTCCATGGGGACACTGGCCCTTGGGAATTTGGTCCTGCCCATTCGATGAATGGGCCCTGTCCTCCTTGGACTTGGGGTGAGGGTGCCTGTATCTGCTGGGTTATCACTGCTGCTTGAGTTCTTCTTTCTCCTTTTCGGCTATCTGGAGAAGTAACAGCTTCTTCTTTAGAGATTTATTCTGCCCTTCTGAGTTCTTCACATTTTCCCTGTGCAGCCTCACATGGTGGACAAGATGGGCTCTTTGTTTATCCCAATTCTCCTGGGGAAGCCCCACAACCTTGTTTAGGGCCTTTTTCACTGGATCGGGCAATGCTTTACATAACATGTGAAAGAACATTGTCAGCGTTCCTGGCGATGCATCAAATGGCTCTCCCATATTTGTGTTCCATGCCTCCTGCATTCTGTTGATGAAATCATGGATGTCCTCTCCTTCTTTTAGTTCTGCACTCGTTATTTCTGCAAGGTTTGCTTTATGTGGAAACAACTCCCTCAAAGCGGCCCACACACCTGGTCTGTGTCTGTTGAATGATTCTCCGTCTATCTTGTGGGTGTCCATAACTCCTTTCAGGCCTACCAAGTCCATTATTTCCGTGACCTGGTGTCCCACACATCTTGCTCTTGCTAGTAGCTGCTTAACCTTGTTGTACTGTCATCTGAGCCTTCACTATCAGAGGAGCTTGATTCATCTCTGGGAATGGCAGTTGACCTTAGTTTCACTTTCCATTTGATGTCATATTCTCCTCTCCTTGGGTCTCTTCCAGCTCTTCTGGATTCTTCTTTCGGTTTTGTTTCTTCTTCTCACATTTCAACACCTCCCTCTGCTTCTTCCATTGCCTGTTGATATCCGGTGGCACATCCTAGCTTGCTGCTCCCTTCAGATTCACGTGCCCCCGACGACTTGACTGTCTCTTTCTTGCAACTTGTCATTCCCTGATTCTCTGGGCTGCCATGAGGTGTGTGGAGGCGTGGGCATAGTGTACTATTTGTGGGATTTACCTAATTTCCTCGGCTGTCACTCCGGGCTGTCTCTGGTTCTCCTTCCTCTGGGCATGCTGCTGTAACTTTTGATTTGGTTTCCAAATTCCCTTCTACTTCCAGGGTCCCTTTCACTTTCACCAACTGTGGCCTCATCCTCACAGTAGTCTCAGGCCCCTGGCTCAGATCCTCTTGTTCCCCAATGTTGTTCAATAAGGGATACAGGCCTGCAGCCTTAATGTTTCCATTCGCCGGCTGGCGTTCGTCTGGTGGTCGCTCTGATGGTGCTGGTTGGGGGTCCGCCTTCGGCTGATGCTCCTCCTTCATTACATTACATTACAGTCATTTAGCAGACGCTTTTATCCAAAGCGACGTACAATAAGTGCATACAGAGACGTCATCAAGATCACTACAGAACAGACAAGACAAAGCACATCCTTCCCATAATGTAGCAGCTATCCCTAGTAATGAACGTTGACTGTAGTTCACAGTAAGCTGTGGGTAAATCAGCTATACTACACTTCTATTCTAAATACTATTATAAACTATAACAAACAGACAGGAAAACACAGGGAACTAGTACCATGAGGTCCTAGGTTAGAATGTCAGACAAGGTGGAATCTGAAGAGGTGTCTTCAGGCCTCGATGGAACGCAGGCAGGGTTCGAGTAGAACATAGGGAAATGGGAAGTTCATTCCACCACTGAGGAGCCAGGGTGGAAAAGCTCAGCAGTCGGGACGAGCGAGCGCCGTTGACACGGAGGGGGGGGGGGAAGTGCGAGTCGCCCTGCTGTAGAAGAGCGAAGTGGTCGAGCAGGAACATAGTTCTGGATTAAGTCCTGCAGGTAGGCAGGGCCTGTCCTATTGGCTGCAGTGTAGGCCAGGGTCAGAACTTTGAACCTGATCCTGGCTGCAACTGGCAGCCAGTGGAGTGACCTCAGTAGGGGAGTTACATGGGAAAATTTCAGGAGGTTGAACACAAGCCGGGCAGCTGCATTCTGGATCAGTTGAAGAGGCAGAATGGCGCAGGCCGGTAGGCTTGTGAGCAGGGAGTTGCAGTAGTCCAGGCATGAGGTGACCATGGTCTGGACAAGAAGCTGGGTAGAGTAGGTGGTCAGGTATGGTCGAATCCTCCTGATGTTTTACAGGAGGAACCTGCAGGACCGTGCCGTCGCCCTGATGTGCTCTTTGAAGTCCAGCCGGTCGTCCAGGACCACGTCTTTCCTCTCCACAGACGTTCGCCATCTGAAAGACTCATTCTTCCATTGATTTAGATGTACTCTGTGAGTTCTCAACTTTCCCTTCTGGCCCAACTTGCCCTCAGTCTCCTTTCTACACAAAATTGTTTCCACTGATTGCAGGCATTGAAGCCCAAAAGTGCCTTCCTCAGGCCATACCAAGGGACCACCTCTTGTCCACCTTTTCCATTTTTTCATGTTATGCCCATAGTCTGTTTGAAATAACTCACTCATGCAGGAGAGAGCTGTCTTGGGTTTTGGGGTTAAAGGTTCACCCTTCCGGGTTTTCATATCCTTATTTTTCTTTCCGCCCATGCAAGCTTATTCTAGTTAACTGAAACTGAAACTAAAACTGAAACTAAAATTTTAAAAAACATGAAATTAAAATAAAAACTAAAGTTACTTTAAAAACTAAAATGAAACTAAAACTGTAATGTAGTGTTGCAAAACGAACTGAAATAAAATAAAAATTAATCATGAATTCTTTTTAGTTTTAGATCCTCTTCCTGATCTGTGATCTGTAATCTGGATTGCATATAGGGTAATTTGAAACATTCAAAACCAATATTTAATTTCTCTCCCTCTAAATTAGAAAGTGAAATTAAAAAACGAATAAAACTAAATGAAAAACTTAAAACTATAATAACTTTGCCTCCATGTTTCTTATTTATTTATTTTTATTTTTTTATAATTCAGGGGACCACTCTGTCCTTGGTAGCCACGCCTTTATCTTTAACCCTATTAGTTCCCACTTAGTGACTGTGACTCGCATAGCTCCTCCCCTTGAATGCCCCTGAACTGACTTCCTATCTATCTCTTCAGTTCTCAATTCCCTCAATGGGGTACACACCAGCCAAACAGCTCCGTCTGCCCACCCGTCTAAGCCTATTTCAAATGTTTCTCCTGTTTCTGTGGCCTTGGGTAGGAATTTGTCAATCCCTTAATGGCATCACAGAGATTTCACTCCATATAACTGTTCTCGTGTTAATTATTTTCCCACTGAATCTTTTCCCACAATAACATACACAATAACAGACATAATATTTCCACTATCTATCTAAGTAAAACCCTATTATTTACATAATTTCCTTCAGCATTATATACAGCATCCAAAATACAACAAATCCCCATATAATGTTAGCGCACCTTATCTTTTTTCTATTGTTCTCCTGTTACAGTATTGTTTAACCGATTATGTTCAGTTTGATTGTACAACCCGTGCAATGGATCTAATTTGATTAATTGAGATATATGTATATACGTATAGTACTATATTAACAAAAAATTATAACAAAAATTATAGTATTATTAACAAAAATTATTTACACAGACAACATTGCTCTCCTCTTTTTTTAATTTTTATTTCTCACAACACTGCTTCCCTAACTGTCCCTACCCTAATATAGCAGTGGCAGTATCTTTCGACTGCTTCACCCTATCACCGTTTGTGGCAGACTGTTTGAAGGGAAAGGCGTCCCTTTACACACAACCTCTGCGCGGCCCACAACCCGGTTATTCTCATCGTTTCAGAGATTTTGGCTAGCTAACTTGGAGCCCTATTGCTCCCCCACAGTGTTGTAATTTGACTGTAATTCTTTAATAAAAAATTATATATATTTCAACATTTCAATAATCAGAGCAAACTTTTTCAACACTCCTGCTTATTTCACTTCATCACAATTTTGTATTTTATTTTATTTATTTATTCTCCACTCACCCACTGGAGCCCCGTCACCCGGTGTAGGACCACACTTGGGGCCAACGGAGTGCGGGTAATTCCTCTCTGCAGACTTTTTATGAAAATGTTGTCTGCTTACCTCTCACTATGATTGACCGGTCTCTAACTTGAAGATAAAACACCGCACGCCGTTGGTTCCCTCTCCTGTGTCCTCCCCGGGATCTTGGAGTCCTGGCTGGCTTGCCAAATATGCGGAGGGAAGTCCTTTACTCTCTCCTCATTAGGTTCAATTTGAGATGGGTTTTGAGCTGGAGAATTCTCAAGATGAAGATGAAGGAAATAGCAGAGTCTTCTATTCAGTTTAACCATTTATTAAGCGTTGACGCCAACGGGAGGTCCTTTACCCTACACAGAGGATTAGGACTTCCCCGAACAAAAACAGACATTAGTTTGTATAATATCATAACTCCTCCTCTACCTAACTAATACACCAATAATGTGCGGTGACACCCTTTTGTCATATCTTATTTTATCCAATAACAAATTAGGCGAAAAATAAACGTCATATAACCAGTTCCTACCCTATGTGCTTGGGGGAACTCTTAATCTACCAAATATAATTGTTTGTGACTTATCCTCATGTGCCTGTTAATCAGACCATGTAATTTCTCTTATTTTTTCTTATTTTCCCACTTGTTCGGTCAGCATGATCTATCTTATCCATTGTTATGAGTACAATGCTTGTAAACAATAGAGGGAGACGTTCCCGTTTTCATGGGGGATTCTAGATGTCTCCCTAGTTGATAGCATGGAGGACTCCTCCAAGGCCTCTCACCCCCCCGACATTTCACTAAACCTTAGACTGTATTTATTTTATTATTTATATGAGGCTTCTGCATTTTTGGTTTTCTTTGGGCCTACACAGCTTCACAAAACAGCTTATATGCTGTCATCATACTGCGTCCTCAGCTTGCAGGACTAGACAGCTAGCTAACAGTTGAATAAAGTTGTTGAATTTCAATAAGTCCACAAGGCGTTCTTTTCTTGAATTTACTGAAGCTTCCAACAAGCATTCAATCTTTACTGTAAAACTAACACAGAAATAGACACAAAAAATAGCCTACATTAGTTTCACATACGAAATAATGTAGTACACTACGAAATCAGCATAGTTTCTAGCCCTATGCAACATGCTAGTTTTAGCTAGTACACATGAAACGAAAAGCTAGCAAACGAAACACAAACGAAAGCTAGCTAGCATAACTTAGCTGCTAATCACCTTAGAATTTTACCACATGTAGAAACTAGGAAACTCGGAAATTCGACACCATTTCAACTTAACTAGACAGAGTTGAGTATACTAACACAAACTCTATACTTACAAACTAATATTGTCCAAAGCACAAACGTAGAAGAAGGTTTTTCCAAGAGGATATTAGCTGCGTACTGTAACGTGGTCTCTTGTTGATGCAGCGTTCAGGAAGAGCACGGAAAACTAGCTATGCCGTTTAATACAAAGAGAACTGTCCACAAGGTGGCAGTATTTACCCAGCTAGTAAGAAAAGCAGGAATCTGCATTTTGACAGTGCATTAGGGAAGGCAGAACAGCTTACTTCCACACTACTTTCACACTGCAGGTAAAAAGTGGCCCAGATCCGATTCTTTCCTCAAATGTGACACAGATCTGATTTTTTTTATGGAAGTGTGAACAGCGAAAATCACATTGAATCTGACATTTCCAATTCTCATTTGGGCCACTTTTGAATGTAGTATTAGATGCCGATACATAACCGATTGTGTCAAAGCGACCAGTCTGTCAGATCGGAATTAATGGGACTTTTTACCTCATTTTTTATGTAGCTAGCAGGACATTAGAACGTTAGCGCACGGGCTAGTTAATTGTACAGGGTAGGTTATCAACAGATTCACATTATATTATCATGTGTTGTCATTTTAGATAAGTGCTAAATGTGCAAAGCAGTGGATTTTTTAGGGCACAAACGATACACCATAATAAGTCGGAAGTAGGCAACGTTTTTATATAATTCGCGGACAGCTGCGTTAACCGTTTTGTGATTTAAAATAATGTTAGAACAGTCCATATTATTGTCTTGGTTTGTTGCACGGTATTCATTATTCACGGTTTTCTCATGTAGCTGCTTACCGAACGTTAATGGTTGTCGGTCCAATAATGTGTCAATAGTTTAATCTAAGGGTGCGCAGTGATGTTAGGCTATACTTTACACATGAAGTTGAACAGATGTGTCGTGTGATAGCTTTTTTATATTGTGTATTTTAACACAGCTGGAACGCTGGACCAATCTGCATCCCGGAACTATCTGTTTTATAAATGTTATATCGACTGGTCTCACTAGCCAAACGGCAGAGCGCTCTATTTTCCTCATAATCGGGCGAGGTTAATTTCATGCCTTGCTTGAGTTTCACTGAAACCGCCCAGGTCACGGTCCCCCGCATTCCTGTCTCCGATCCATTTTTATACAGTCTATGCTCCGATCTCGCATTCACGAGTCCCTCTGCACAGAAGTAGCAGCCATGGCAGCACAAAAAGCTAGTCTCCCCGTCTCCTCACCCTTATCATTAGCTCCACTGCACATCAACTTTAAAATTAACGCAGAAGCTGTGACTTTGATGACTTCCTTTTTGTTGTTGTTTATTTCTGCAGGCTGTGTAACAGGCGCTATGTCTTTTGTTTTTGTTAATTTGCACGGGTTATTTGAGGAGAGCAATCGGTTCACACTGGAATCAGATATGGGCCACATTAAAAAATTTATGTGAAGAGCCAAACAAAAAAAATTGGATCTGAGCAATAAATCAAAATTGAGCACTAAGGCCTGCAGTGTGAACGTAGCCTTAGTAGCTCGATATAAGTCGTAATATTAACGTTAGCAGTAATACAAAGCAATTCGCATTTGAACTTGAACTAGCTAGTTAACAGTACAAGGGTCTCAGTCTCAAAGAGGAAAAAAACCCATTGGTCTCTGCTTTTATACCACGTGCCCAGCCGAGACCACCCCTAGGACCACCTCAGCTCCACCCATTTTTATGTTAAGGATCTCGTGCCGTCACGAATCCCCGGAAACCAGCGTATTGGTAAGCCTACACAAAAACTCATATAAAACTATTTTGACTAAACATGAGATTTTCGGACATAGGCACTTGTGTATGATTATAATCTAACCCAAAACATCGGTTTTCAACGGGAAAAGTCGGTTTTTGACTGCAGTATCACTTTAAGCTGGTCTGAGGCAGTCCTAGGGGTAGACTGAGTCCTATTCTCTGTTTGGACGGCTGCAGTTGTTGTCTCTGGTACTGTTTGTGGCTGTTCTGGTGCTGACCGTGGTCCGTGGTTTCCCGCGTTTGTTAGGATGGCTTTCTTGAGACGGATTTAAAATATCCCGATCAACCACCAAACCCAATAATTCGTTGTCGGTTATTTCGCCGTCTGTAAAAAAATAAATACAATTTTAATCACACGCACACACACATACACTTTTGTTTAGAATAAAACTTAAATCTCACCGCTTTTTCTCTTCTGTCCTGTAGGCCTACACGGCAACTCTTCTGTAACCGTTTCTAGAGGGTTTTCAGGGCTAAAATCTGAAAAAATAAAACACCTAACAATGTTCAATATTCAAGTTGAACAAGGTAATTAAAAGTTTCCTAATCTGAATATAACTGTAGCGAAGATCATCGGCCAAAGCTAAAACCTGGGCATATACACGTTGTGTAGGTCTTGTGGACCTTGTATCTAAAAAACAATTAAACAATCGTCAATTATATATGTATATATCTTATATAACATCTTAAAAAGTACATTTTAAAAATTGTAAAAACATCTTACTCTGACTAACGGCAATGTCGTTGTTTAATTTAGATTCGGCGGGGATTGCCTCAATAAAATCCAAGAGCCCGGCCTCGTGGTCGAGAAACACGTAGTCCACCACCCCTCAGAAATTCAAAGTCTGTAATACATTTACATTAAGAACAGCTAAGTTAAGAAATAGTACATTCAAAATGCAAAATGAAAACATTGTAAGCGACATACTTGTGCGATAATTAAATATAGTAACACATACCTTGTGTTGACAAATGTTTTCCGAAATTAAAAACACTTTTAAAGTAACTATCCTTACGCAATATGGCCTACATATTATTATGTAATAATTTTACATTCCATTCGATACTAAACAGTAGGCTAGTCTACCAACTATATTTTAACTTTTAAAAAAAAAACGCTAAGTAGCTAGCAGCCTATAAGGCCTATGGCCTCTGCTAAAATTGTATACAACCTTGTAAAACTAGTCTACTGAACGGTTTGTTTCATGAGTTTAAGGTTTATTTTCAATATGTATTAATCTATACGTTTTCATTCAATATGTTCTGAACAGCCCGCCAAAACCTACAGCTGTTCAGATCACTCCGACGTCACACCCTCTCGTGAATTCTACTCATGCGCAGTCTCCAAAAAATTAAATACACTTTTAAAGTAACTATCCTTACACAATATAGGCTACATATAATAAAATGTTGGTTCTTTTTAGGTTTTGCGATTCAATTCTGTAAAACTTGACATAGCCTATTCTTTTATTTAGATTCTTTCTTTCTAGTCTTTCTTTCAAATCCTCCTAGGCTTTTCTTTTTAGAACATTCACTTGCTTTTAGATAGTTTGGCTATTTTTCCATACTTTAGGCTATTCACGGAACCCCATACCCCTAAAAATATTCTAAGTCCCTGGCTACGGTCTTTACGTAGCCATTCACGGACCTCTCTAAAACTTGGCTAAAAGTTTTTCTTCGGCTCAAACAAGCATTTAAAAATGGCACGCTTTCTTTCTTTCTTTCTTTTCAGACAACTAACTTGCTTTTTTTGATATAGCCCTTGGCTATTTTTTCACGTTTTAACAACCTGCTTGAATCTTTATTTTGTAATTTCTTTTAACACGTATCTGCTAACACAAACTGTTTTTTAAAAACTTAAAACTATTACTACTAACCTATACATTTATATACCATTACTTTTTCACGATGTCGTTCTAATAAAAAGTATACAGTATTTAAAAAAGAAAATGGCAACACATGTTCACCTAAGCATCAAGACATAAAACTCTTTACCAACGTTTACAACAACCACCCCAATAAAATTACATAATCACGATGCCAATACATCCCCCCCCCTTGAAACAACCCCCACCCCACCCCGAATAATACATAATAATAAAAAAATAACATTGAAAAAAATATATTTCTTATTATTTTTTAATATTTATATGCATAATTATATTTTTTCATATCCTCATGAATATTCATAAAATTATGCCAAATGCACATAAATCTAATTTTGACATATACCGAACTCTAAATCTCTCTTATATGCTATACGAAAATAATTAGCAAAGTTTAGCATTAGCAATAACAATCAAACATGATACCAAGTATCTTAGCAGCAATGCTACCAGCGATTTACCGCATGCGAGTGCTATCACAGCCTTTGGAGAGAGGCAACCCGTAGCTCCGATCGTAGTCACAAGGCGCGGGGGATAGCACAATTATATAAACAAGTTCTTACATCTCCACTCTGCATTGGCGAGAAGAAGAAGAGGACTTCCGCATTGACGTGTCTCTATTTATAGAGGGGGTTACGTTATCACACAGAGGTCATGGCCATGACAAATGGTTGCTATAAGAGACTTGATGTATCCGGCAACAAGAAGGTATATTCGTAAGTTGATGACCCTAATGGTCGGAGGAACAAAATAAAATCACTGGTCATGTGTATAGACATGTACAAATGAGCTGTCCACATGAGTTACTTTGTATTAGCGGTGTGCAGTGATGCCACTATTTGTATCTGTTCAACCATCAACAATATCTGTATCTGTATCTGTATTCAGATTAGAAACTGGAAGTGGGTATGGCTTCAATCGGAAGTTATGTTACATATAGGTATTGTGATCTTTTCTTGTTTAAAATGAATTGTTATTGCAATTTGAGTATTCATCCTGCTCACTGTCTTTTTTTTCTTTTCTAAACTTTATTCTGTACTTTATACGTATTTATCTATTGTTTTGTTTTGTTAAAGGTTGTTTTTGTTAACCTATTTGAACCCCCCACCCCCTAACTGGAGGACACTGAACAATAATCTTGGATAAAAACTGGAAAAAAATCTGAGGTACAATATATAATCAACTCAGAATGAAAAGGCAGAAAAACATTTCATTATACATTTGAATGGAAACGATTTCCACAATAACAGCCCTTTCTGCCTGTTGTGATTTTTGTTATTTGTTTTATTTTACTATATGAACTTGGATACATAAATGATTATGTATAGTAATATTATTATCATTACTATTATTATTATTATGCTTTATAAAATTCAAGGAAAAGACTTAAGGATTATAGCCTAATGATGTATTTAGAAAACCACTCAAAATTAAAAAAGTTAAATGAACAGTCCACAAGATGCATTTCTGAGCTAGCAGTAAGAACACCTAAAAAGCTTTTAATTCAAGAAAATGAAAAAGTCTGGATATGGCTGCATCAACAGCTTTTAATATGCTTTTAGTATTCCATTGGTTAAACCGATCACTGCGACAAGTCTAGTTGAAAAAAAAATTCTGCAGTGTAAAACATGACATTTTCGTATTAATTGCGTTGCAAGTTTGGGCTCACAGAATGGTGAGATTGACGGAATTGATTACACAGCAATACGAAGGCATTTAAAAATATAGACAACACAACTAGCATAAATAAAATAATGATTTTGATAGCCAATAAGTCACATTTCAAAACGGGACATAGGCTACTGATTCAAGCTGTTCCTTTGCTTTCTTTTAAAAGGTGTTTTTACATTCTGAATAAGTGGTGAGATTAAGCGCAGCCAAATTAAAGCGAGCAACATTAAAGGGATAGTATCGTTTGCATGCAAGATGTTGATTTTTCATTTAACGTACGTGTTTCTTTTTCTTTTGCCCTCACAAGATTTACGTAGGCCTATATAAACAAGGCACACTATTCGATTATAACGAGCACGTTAAAGATATAGGTTGAGTATCTGTAATTTCAGGGACTGCCGATTGAGTCACATGGCCCATATTGAACGGCTCCATTCCTAATTATATATTTTAATGTTTTAATAAACAAATAAACAATCCGATGCTTAATTCTGTAAAGTTCAGAAGAGGCAAACAGACAGGTGGGCATTGAATCAAAGATTTCCCTGCTGCAATTATTTCCTGCATCCGAATATGAACTGCCAACTTCGGATAGGAAAAAAATCTGTTTCCAACCCACTATCCGTGCACTTCCGGATTTCGACTTCGGGAACACTTTGTATCAATTATTATTATTATTTTGCAGTTGAATTATCCTGAGGCGAAAATAACGTAGGCTAAAATCTGTGGTGTGAGGGACTAATACAAAATGGAACCAACAAAACAATGGTCACTGGAGGAGATATGGGAAATAACTGTACAGAAGTGGAAATAAGAAAATTATTAAATATAAGTCGGGAAAGAGATATTATAAAACTCATTAATGGTAGGCTACTGTCCGTGATTCAAACGTTTACCAGATGATCGTGGAATGACTGAAATCTAGGGGAGTAATTTTCTCCCGTTACTGAGACCGTAGCATAGCAGTAAGTTATGCATTAGTTTGTTATATTGCCCACTTGATTGTGTTCAATTTCTCTATATTTTTTGTCACTGGTGCAGAAATTTGTTGGTACAAATTGACGGGGACGCATTATTCCCACGGTTTAGATGGTTAGACATGAAGGTTTTTTTTAAAAACATGGGATAAATAAAATTTCAAATATTTCCAATTTTTTCCAGAACCATGTAAAAATGGTAAAAGAAGGTAAAAGAACGTAATTGTAAATTGGTCAACGTTTCATTATTCCAGACTCAAATCTAGAATTCTTTACTGGTGTAGCAGAGTAAAGATAAAAATAAAAAACTGTGGTCGACTTCAGTCGCCCTTGGCACTTTAGACCATTCGTATAATCGTCGACTAAAGTCGGCCGCGGCACTGAATGAGTTAATGTCCTAACAGAACCCATGTGATATTTCCTGTCAAGCAGGATTAGGCCTACTACCCGGAAGAGAACGTCAGAGTCTGCTGACAGTTTGCGTGGGACAGAGCTTGAGTTAACTGCTGAAATAATCGGCACGATTCTGGCATTTTATCATTAATTTATCATTTTATTGTTTTATTATTTTTAGTACGATTTTAGCATTTCATTATTTTAGCATTCAGACATGGAAAGCAGTGGTGAGGTGGACACTGAAACTGAACTTAAAAACATCAAAGCAGAGCTGAGGACTATGGAGGGGGAGATCCACAAGCTACTGGAGCGACAGATGTGGCTAAACACAAGAATGGCCATGTTGGAGGGGACGGTGATACTACTTGTATGGCTGGGGCGGCCATCCACTCCGGTTTCAACGCTGGGTCCGATGAGGATGAGCCGCAAGGCCGCAGCAGCATCGGTGCAGCAGCATCGGTGCCCTGGTTACATCTAAGCCGAAAAATTCCCACCTGTGCCTGCCGACCCCTCTGCGCCCTCCGCGCCTCAGGCCAGGCACAGCGTTTTTCACCCCTGCACCCACGAATGGAGTTTGGGTACGCCAGAACTGCAGAGGCAGTAAAGGCCTCCCAAGATCCCCTCCACCACCAGCCCCGGATTTTACCACCACAAAAACCGGTTTGAAGTTCTCAGCTCCCCTGCATCTTTGTCACCCTCACCGCTGTCAACATCGGACAAGATGGATAATGTTGTCGTCATCGAAGACTCCATTGTGCGAAATCTCGACACTGCGATTGACCAAAACATTTTAATGATTTTAAAGTACACTGTTTCCCCGGAGCGAGAGTTTCTGACCTTGCACATTTAGTCCCGACAGTAAACACAGACCACTCTGCTACTGTTATTATTCACACTGGCACAAACGACATCAGGCTACGGAGATCAGAAATCCTTAAGAAAGACTTTATTTCACTGCACAGCAAGATAAAATCCTCTGCTCGCAAAATTATAATATCTGGCCCATTTCCTGTCTACAACCGTGGCATTGAAGCTTTCAGTCGTCTGTTTTCACTTAATGACTGGCTTAAAACCTGGTGTTTTGCGAACAAATTGGATTCAATTGACAATTGGGATTGTTTCTGGGGTAGGCCTGCATTATTCAGAAGGGATGGTCTTCACCCGAGTCGCAGCGGAACGTCAGTGCTGGCCGACAACTTTATGGACCATCTATTGTTATGACAAGTGAACTTTTCAATGAAAAAATAAGGTACTCCTATACATAGACATGTAAGAAATTCATTGCTTGAAAATCTTGTACATACTGTGATGTCCACAATATTGAAACTGTTATTTCTGATAACCAAAGCACAGAAACAGTTGAAGAGAAGGGCTAGTCTGATTATTGTACCCCTCAGGTCATAGCCCAGTAAAAAAGTTTGGCCATGAACAAAAGTTAAACATGGCTTTGTTAAACATCCGGGCACTTACTAATAAGACTTTTGTTGTAAATGATCTTATCAGTGAACGGAAGCTAGATTGAATTTTTCTGACTGAAACATGGCTCGGTTCAGATGAAGCCTCTCCTCCAAATTATAGTTTTTTCCATTCGATACGTGAGGGTAAGAGAGTAGGAGGACTGGCAGCTATTTTTTCAGACACTTTTAAATGCAAGCATTTGCATTTTGGTAGTTTCTCATCTTTCGAATATCACAGGCCACACCCTAGATCTAGTGTTCTCTAGAGGTCTGAATATTGTAGTTTTATAAAATTGTTTATATTAATATATCAGATCACTACTGTCTGTTTTTTAATGTGACTATCGCTGGTTTAGCACAAAACAATACAGAGCATTTCATTAAAAGATGTTTTTTAAGTCCATCTTCAGCCGCCAAGTTCCCTTATCACATGCGTAGTTTACCTCTCTCAGTTGAATTCTTATCGATACATGAAAAAGTAAATCACTTCAACTCTAAATTAAGATCAGCTCTCGACATAGTGGCACCTGTGAAAACTAAAAAAATTAGCGAAGGTGGAGAAAAAATGAACTAACAATACACAGAGAGATCCTTACAAAATCTATATGATTATAACAAAGCTTTACGCTGTGAGAAGCAGGCATACTTCTTTAAGATTATCAGTGAAAGCGGGAACAACCCTAGAATCTTATTTTCTACTATTGATCACCTTTTAAATCCTTCCCAGTTTTGTGAACAAATATGCCTTGCTGTGAGGAGTTTGCATTATTTTTTGATAATAAGATATTTAATATCTGAGCTGGTATTGTGAATAATGTTGAAAATAAAAAAAATCTGATTGTTAATGGCTCTCTGGGAAATCTGAATTCTTTTTGTAAAATTAGTGAAGGGGAACTCTTATTTTGCAGTTGAAGTCATCCACTTTCTCGCTGGATGCAATTCCCGCTACTTTCTTTAAAGAGGTCTTAGATAGTTTGATTGGTGATGTACTGGATATTGTAAATTGCTCTCTAGAAACAGGCATCTTTCCAGATGCACTCAAAACAGCTCTAGTGAAGCCCTTACGCAAGAAGCATAATCTTGATTCTTCTGCTTTGAGCAATTTTAGGCCTATTTCCAACCTTCCTTTTCTGAGTAAGATATTGGAAAAGGCAGTCTTTAAACAGTTGGATGCGTTCTTACAGGACAACAAGATTCATGAAAAATTTCAGTCCAGTTAGAAGGGGACACAGTACTGAAACAGCGCTTGTAAAAGTATTCAATGATCTTAGAGTGAGCGCCGATAATAAAAATGTTTCTATTCTTGTACTTCTTGATCTGAGTGCTGCCTTTGATACAGTCGATCATGGGATACTTCAAAATTGAAAATTGGATTGGTCTCTCAGGCACAGCCCTGAACTGGTTTAATACTTACCTTACTGGCAAGATATTTTCTTAGTCTCGTGACCATGGTTCATACAAGCAGACATTTTGTCTTTTATTCCAAAGGGTTCTATTCTTAGTCCTTTATTGTTTTGTGTGTATATGCTGCCACTTGGAAAAACTATTTGTGATCATGGAGTGAATTGTCATTGTTATGCTGATGACAGTCAGTTATATTTATCTGTAGCACCAGATGATGCTGATGCCCTAAATCCCTTGATAAATTGCCTATCCAGCATTACACAATGGATGAGTAAATATTTCCTCAAACTAAATGAAGATAAAACAGAAATTCTTATAATTGGTACAAATGCACACAGAGAAAAGATATTAAGCAAATTTGGAAGTCTGGCTCTACAGAATAAGCCTGAAGTAAAAAACTTGGGTGTTATTCTTGACTCTGAGTTGGATTTTAAATCACATATCAACAATGTTACAAAGATTGCCTTTTTTCATTTAAGAAATATTGCAAGTGTTAGACCCTACCTCTCACTGGAAGATGCCAAAAAAGTTGACCCATGCCTTTTTATTCTCTCGCCTAGATTATTGCAATGCACTCTTTACTGGATTACCTAAAAAACTATTGATAGGCTGCAACTTGTACAAAATGCAGCGGCCAGAATTTTAACAAAAACCAGGAAAAGAGAACATATTACACCAGTTCTAGCCTCATTACACTGGCTCCCTGTAACATTGAGGATTGATTTTAAAATTATTTTACTTGTTTATAAGGCCCTAAAAGGTTTTGCACCTTCATGCCTCTGTGATTGCTTATCTAAGTATGTTCCAAACCCTTAGATCGTCTAGTGCTGGCTTGCTCAATGCCCCAAAAATGAATTTAAAAAAGTATGGTGGAGCAGCTTTCTGTTCTTATGCACTGAAGGTTTGGAACAAACTCCCATTACAAATAAGACAAGCAACCACTGTTGATAGTTTTAAGAAACAGCTCAAAACCCATTTTTATGATTTTGCTTTCAATGAATTCCACCTTTTTATTTTAACACCATTGTTATTATTTTATATTTCTTTTATATACTGTACTTATACTGTTTTATATTTCTTATATTTGTTTTATGCTTTTTATATCTTAGGATTGTTTTTATCATTATCAATTTATTTTATTAGTATTATTATTTTATTTTATTAATTTTATTATTATTTTTATTTTATTAATTTATTAAATTTCTACTATTGTCATTATCAACTTATTACTATTATTATCTTATTTTTTATCTTATCTTAATACCTGTGTTATTGATTTCTATTGTTTCTCTTGTAAAGCACTTTGAGCTGCATTACAGAAACATCGTAACTCTGGAATCCTATCTTATCTGTGTAGTAACCATGGTAATTTGATTTGATTTAGGCAAATAGCCATTACAGAACAAAAGTTCTCAAGTCCATTTTCCTATCCTAACTCCAGATAGGAAAAGTGTATTACACTTTTTACATTACATCCTAACTTGCCAAATAAAGTGTCCTAACTTTCGGAAAAGACTGCTGGTGTCGTAACTTCATTATTGTTTGCAGTTGGGATTAAAAAGATAACATCAATCGCTATTACTAGCTAGCTGACTAACTCCATAACGTTAATGGCAGCTCTTTTGTTACCTTTGGAGAACGAGGGAAATGTCAATAAGTGGCATTTAATTGTGGAAAGGCTTATGGCAGACCCAAACGATGTGTTGCGGTTTAGTGATAAACACTTATTAGCACCCTCCTTGGAACACGTGGTTGGCTAAATGGCTCTAAGTCATCAAGGGTCTGACGTATCAAACAAGCCTTAAACCATCACTCTGCTGCCAGAAATACAGTAGATATGGATGGATAACTTGAAGGGTTTCTTCTTCTGACTTTTCCATAGAGTTCAAGAGGAAAATTTGTCAGGAGAAACAACCCTTAAAGTGATCCATCCATATCTACTGCATATCTGGCAGCAGGGTGATGGTTTGAGGCTCCTTTGATACCTCAGATCCTTGATGACTTACAGCCATTTTACCAACCATGTATTCCATACTGTTCCAGCATAATTTACAACAAAATTTAGTTCCACCCTCCAATTCCCATTGAGATCCATTCAAATGCAGAGATGTTATATTATCGCTTGTAAGGGTACCAGAAAATAAGATATCAAGAGTTTTTTTATGTTGTTGGGTCACCGACATCAGGTAGTCATGGCATGCAAAGGATATGCGACCAAATATTAAAAATTATTACTTTATTCTATATATGAATGCAGGGGTGCCAATAATTGTGGCACACATGGTTTTGTTAAAAATTATTATTTCTTGATGAGGGATTTTTTTTTCTCATAATAAATTTACTTCAATTAAAGGTTGGATTTTTAAACATTTTTCAGTGTGACATTAAGCTAATTCACCAAACAGTGAATTTTCTATAACCGTTTTTACTCATCTTTACCAGGGGTGCCAATAATAGTGGAGGGCAGTGTAGATTGTGCCAGTAAAGACAACAGTCCATATAAATCTAAAATGGAACTATACATATAAATCTATAAATATATGTAAATATATTAAGATTTGTCCCATTCTACTTGTATTATCTCGGCCCAAATAAATTATTTTATATTGACTATTGCAATCTTGTCTACAAACCCCAATTCCAAAAAAGTTGGGACAGTATGTAAAATGCACATAAAAGCAGAAAGAAGTTATTTGTAAATTCTCTTTTACATACACTGCCTGGCCAAAAAAAAAGTTGCCGTTGCACCCGTCATGCATAGTGCCCACTGTACAAGCCTCTGGAGGCAGTGTTATGATCTGGGGTTGCTTCAATTGGTCAGGTCTAGGCTCAGCAACGTTATGCAGCAATAAAATTAAGTCAGCTGAGTACCTGAATGTACTGAATGACCAGGTTATCCCATCAATGGGCATATTCCAGGACGAGAATGCCAAGATTCATCGGGCTCAAATTGTGAAAGAGTGGTTCAGGGAGCATGAGGAATCATTTTCACACATGAATTGGCCACCAGAGTCCTGATCTTAACCCCATTGAAAGTCTATGGGATGTGCTGGAGAAGACTTTACTGAGTGGTTCGACTCTCCCGTCGTCAATACAAGATCTCGGGCAAAAATGTATGCAATTCTGGACGGAAATAAATGTTGTGACGTTGCATAAGGTTGTCGAAACAATGCCACGACGAATGCGCGCCGTAATCGAAGCTAAAGGTGGTGCAACGAAATATTAGAGTGTGCGACTTTTTTTTTGGCCAGGGAGTGTATATTTAATTGAAAACAGTACGAAGAAAAGATATTTAATGTTTTACCTTATCAACTTTATTGATTTTTGTAAATATATGCTAATTCCGAATTGCTGCAACACGTTCCAAAAAAGTTGGGACAGGGGCAAAAAAAATACTGGGAAGCTCAAAAAACACCTGTTTGGAAGATTCCACCGGTAAACAGGTGATGCTATCATGACTGGGTATAAAAGGATCAAAAGACTCTTGATATCTAATTTTCAGGTACAAGCGATACTATAACCTCTCTGCATTTGAATGGATCTCTATGGCAATTGGGGGGGGTGGCACTAGATTAAGCTGTAAATTACACAGGAATAGTATGGAACCCATAATCCATTTCTTTTGGTATGGGTTATTTGTCCTCTCAATTTTTTATTGTCTTTTTTAAATTCTTGCTGTTTTACTTTGTTGTATGTCCTTTTCTGTCTCTCCTGTCCATCTGGTGGTTTGTTTATTTGTCCATCTTTTCTGTCTCTCTTCTCTCTCTCTGGTTGTGCGGTCTGTCAGGTTTCTAATTCTCTGCATCTCTGTACTGCCTGTCTTTTTACCCTGTTCATGTCTGTGCTGTCTGTGCTACTGCTGTGTGAAATGCTAAATGCACTTCTGATCTTGGTTTCCACCGCCCATTTATCCAGCTAATCTGCCTTTATTGTCTCATACAGTATGTGTCTGTATGTCTGCTGTGCTAACATGAACCTGTCTCTGTAGCTGGATCTCCTATATGACTGAGTCTGTCCATCTCTGTTTGTCTTGTCTGTCTGTCTCTGTCTGTATCCAGGCTGTTGGCATCTGCGTCTCAGTTTACAACAGAGATCCTCTTCCTGCTTCGCCAAGAGTGGTTGCTATGAAACAATTTCACACAATTCATTTACCCACGGCATGCTAATGTCTGGAATATTAATCCTTTATGTTTGCATAATAAATTTGGCTATTTAGTCTGGGCTCATCTACACGCCCGCTGGTGGAGGGGCAAACACAAAGCTGCTGCATTGTGAACAGCTGAAGGCCCCCGTGCCCGCCACAATCATCCCCAATACCTGCTTTTACTGAGACACACCAAGAGAGAGCGCAAATTATCCCTACCTCCGCACTCTCCACTTTAATTACAGCCCTGCTGGCGAGAAAAGAGCCATTCATGTGCAGATGAAGATGGACTCTGTGTGTTTAGCTGAAAGAACCCCTGTTTTGGTTCATCTCTGTCAAAAGAACAGCTGGGTTGCCACTCAAATTAGATTTCACTGATGCAACGCATTACTGAAATGCAAACGCACATTTACAAATGTCGCTCATTAATTCATTATGAGGAGAAGTCATAAGTACTGTATGAAAAGTTAATTTGTAAAAGTGCAAATGAGTTGGTGGAATGGGGGGATGGGTTTGGGGCAGAGAAGTCGTAGCTCCATACCCTCAAAGCAAGTGTAAAAGTTCAGAAGGCAAAAGCTTTTCTCGGGGCTCAAGATATGGCAAATAACTAAAATACAAAAAACACTTTGAGCTTGTGTGTGGCATTTACTTATGTACCCAAGAAAATTCACCCGAGTTCCCCCTCATATAATTCCAAATAAATACATATTCACACTCAAAAAAAGCAATTCTTCCACATGCTTACAAAAATAAATTCTTGGAATCACTTTCACAAGATAAAATAACTGCACATTTTCTATAACTGTTGTAACATACATGTAAATTATGGAATCCTAAGAGCGACAAAAGTCACTAATAGGTTATCTGGATAGTAAAAAAATGAAATAAATGTTTAATCATTTCCTAGCCCCCAATCAGTCGATAAATTAAATAAAAAAATTATTTATTTTACTCTCCCATTTATCATTTACTGGCTCTTTTTATTTTTCAACTCTTATTTTTCACTTTTCGCAGTCCTGGCATGCGTTTAATCATTTATCTATTTCCAATTTACAGGATCCTAACAACGTTTCATTTGAGATCCCTGAGGATTAAAAAATGTTACTGACCAAAATATATAATCTTGAAAAAAAATTATTTTGTTCTGAATATTGGTGAAAATTTATGACTCTTAAAATTCTTAGTAATCTGCTGGAGCTTTGGTGATATCTAAAGGCATTTAAAAGGGTTAAAGAATTTTAAATAATGATAATAAATACAAAGTGCAGAATATGGCAGAGTGAGGAAGTGACCCTGACTGTGAAGCAGATCCCAGTTACCTCTTACTGCTGGGCTGTTCTCTTCCCTGCAGACCTTCCCCGCTTTGTTTGTTTTCATTTTGTTGTGATAAAAAGAAGGGGTTATTCTTCTGAGGGGACCACATTGGTCACTGATACTCTGCCCTGCCCTGCATGTGCATTGTAGTCTTCCCTAACAAATACATATACATGCCTTTTCCAGTAGGGTACACCTCACAAGATAACAGGCTTTAAAGCCATTAATCACAATATGGTCATTGTTTTTATGGTGAAGTCATTAATTATTTTGGGTTACCGGAAGTCATGTATTAGTATTCACCACACCACAAAAGACTGATTCTAAACGGTGCAGATGTCTGTACCTGTCTCCGAATCCACAAATGATGCAAACAACTAACTAAGGGAGTACCTCAGTGGCAGATTTATATTTTGATGGGAAAGCGGAGTTGTGTATTTGGAAGGGCTAACCGGGATTTATTCTCTGGAAAAAAAGACTGCAGTACACGGGCCCTGTGTGTTTAGTTCTTACGTTGGTATCAAAGCTTTGCTCAAGGCTCTAGGATGTGTCACATTTCTGATTAACAGGCACATTTTATCACTCAGAAGGACAACTCAATTTTCGTTGAGTGAGATAGAGGGGTTGAGGACACAAGGCTAGAGCTGTGACTTGGGGACCCCAGCGAGCAAAGTGCTACAGCTGATAATTAGAATTGCCTGTCCTTGGGGTCAAAGAGACAGAATTATTTGGCTTGCGCAGACAGCAATTTCCTCAAGCCACATGAGATGATATATTGCAAGCTGTTACAATGTGCACTGGGAAGCCATTGGCCCTGGCTCAGAGTCAATCCACTATTCCCCACTGCATTGTGAATATTGAAAGTGCCTTCTAACGAGGGATTTGATCGTTTAATTTGACTTCTTTCAAGGGAGAGTCCGACATAGCATTCAATTTCAGAGACTAGTTCACTAGTTCACAGTTCCTGCATAGCCTAATAATCATGTCTGATTTCTTTCTTTCTTGTCTTTTTTTTTTGAACTGGTGGTCACATCATCATAACACATCAAAAGTGGCAGAATTTAATGATGAGACTGGGGTCTCAAGTGTTCACCCCACACTTCACATGAGGATGTTTCCAATGTGTTTTCTTTGTGTTCATGTGTCAGTGTGTGCAGACAAGTACGTGTATGTGTGTGTGGGTGTGTCTATAGATATGTAGTTCATATGTAGAGTCTGTACATTCACATATGAGTATGTATGAGTTTGTGTTTTGCCTGTGTGTATGTGTGTTTTTTCTGGGCGTATGTACAATTGTATGAGTCGATGGGCCTCATTCATGAAACATGAGCCGAATTTGTACGTAAATCTTTTATATTAGCAAATTTGTCCATATTTTAGCATTCATTGACGTTTTTGTATCTGAGGTTTGTGTGTATGTACGAACAAACTTTACAACTGCTCAGGACCACACGTACCACATACATAAATTCAAAATGCCACTGAATGTAGCTTCTGAATATCAGTTCAAACATTCATTTATTTAAATTTTTTGTTAAATTCACATTCACAATATGTAGCCTCTGAAAAACACAATGCAATCATAGCTAATAAATTACGATTGTAAAAAGCAAACACTTTAGATTTGTAGGCTATATACTTGTTTAATTAGACTCATAACGTAATGAATGCTATTTTTCTAAATTGATAAAATGTAAATGCTAGTGGGTGAAAGACGTATAAGGTTTTCAAAGTAGCAAAAAAAAATAGAATGGCAATTACAATTCCCTGACTTTTTTTATGTTCATTATGTCATGGTTTTGGTAGCCTCTTGTGGTTTCTGTGGTCATTCCTCCTCGGAGCGGCACGAGGGCGGTCTTGCTTTATTTTTCCATCGTCCGTTCCGGGCTTTCGTTTTCTCCAGGCACTTATTCTTTTCACCTGTTGGCTATAAAAGCTCTGCGCTTCTGTTTTCCGGTGCTTCGGCGTTTTCTTCGTGTGACACGTAGCCGGTAAACGGTATATGATTTAGGCATCAAATGGTAACCACTTTTCTCCATCGCTTTGCTTTGGAGTAGCGCGGGACTATGCCTTTGTTGCGTTAGAGTTCCTTTTAGGATCCTGTTTCGCTTTGGCTTTCTCTGTCCCTCGGTTCTATCCGCCTTTGCTGTTCTCTCTGAGACAGCGCCTACTTTCCCGTTTCCTTTCCACCTCTCTGTGTGTACTACTCTCTCGTATTGAGGGTGAGAGGTAATTTACTTTTCTTGCTTTGACTACACTCGGAGCTACGAGCCTATTTCAGCCAGTTTTCCGGGCCGCCAAATATTTTGAGCGCAAAGTACGGTGCAAGGGTCAAAAGGGCTGAACTTAGCCTCTTTATTAATTATAGGTGCGTCTTGGGTATAACATGCAATAAACCAATCACAGTGTTATCTCCAATTCCCTTTAAAAGTTATCTGCATTTGCACCTTGGCGGATTGCGAATATAATGGTGAATTTAATAAGACTGCAAAAAAAGCGATTTACAGCGGGGGAAACCTGCTCACACTCAAGGTTAAAGTGTGCGAGCAAGGAATATATGGATCAATATTAGGATCAATGTTATTCGGACTTACCATTATTACGTGTTTTCCTATACACAATAATAATCTTAAACATTAGGTTTAACACCGGCACGGGTTCTTGGTAATTCCTGACCAAACTATTTCCTATTAAATATATGCAGTTTAATTTTGTTAAAAGCACATGCACCATCGGAGAATAAGTTACCAGAACATGGCTCCGTCTCACCTTAGAAAACATTAAAATAGCCTGCCTGTTTAAAGAATTTTGTTTCATTATACAATGAACAATGAAGCATTGTCAAACATCAATTCCACAGCAGTCAGATCACAGGCAATGCATTTCGCATAGCGAAATTCCAGCTTCATATTCAAGCTTCATGTTCATATTGCGTGCATTCTAATATTGAATAATAACATAAATAGCGTTATTTTGCTTTAATGATGACACTAAATACACTAAAGCTGTCAGGTTGGGAACCTGTAGGTTTACGCATATTTTCCCTTGTTTTAAATGGCCCTGCTTATGGAAATATGACCAACACGTTTTTACTGGTAACTTAATGCTCTTAAAATGGGATTCCAGGGACAACGTGCGTCTATTCTAGGGGAGAAAATGTTTTTATTTTTGGGAAAAAATATGAATCTTTATTTCACAATGTAATCTTGATATTTTTATCCATGCTTGCATGCGCACCTGTGTGTAACAGACAGGTGGGTGTAAGTGCGTTGTGCACATGCCTGTGTAGACGCACTTATAGGCTATGCGCCATTAAAATAACATAGAAAGAACTGCGACATGACATAAGAGCAGGTTTGTGGTGATTTTAGCGCAAACGTTTTCTGCTGGCAAGTTAGCAATATGCCAAAAATGATCCTGGCCACACCTCATCTTAAGACCAACCCCTATTGGTGCAAAATCACTTGGTATTTAAATGGGAGCTAAAATGACACTTGCACCGGTCTGAGACTAGCAAAGACACTTGCGTTTGGGTTTGCGCCACTTAGCGCCGGGTGTAAGATAGGGCCCTAAGTGTTTTTCAACTTAATTAATTGTATGCCTATTTTTTACAATCACAACTGGTTAAATAGCCATGTTTAGACTGGCAGAAATATAAGTACCTAGATAGAAACAAATTATTTAATTTTTAATACCACATATTCATAGTCACGGGTACAACTCCAAATTGTTGAAGGCTGTTTACAAAAACTTCACTGCCTTACCGTAAGAAAATGCAAAAAATAAATAAAAAATACTTTTCATGTTATCCTTTGAGATTTGTTTTAGTATCTCTGAGTTAATAAAAAAACATCACTGCATTTTAATATGAAATACTGGTGTTATACTGTACAACAATATTTTGTTATCCTGACTGACATATATCATTATGGCTCACAAATAGCAATAATGATCCAATTATCTATTATTAGTAGAAGCAATAGTATTTTATTTTAGACAACTCTAAAACATCTCTAAATCATGATTCGAAGGTTAAAATGTGCAGGCTAGCTGAATGTAGATAGCTAAAAAGCGAAAATGAAATGATTGACAAACTCAGGATTCACACCCATTTAAAAGTTTTATTTTGTTCCTGCGACCATTAGGGTCGTCACCTTACAAATTACCTTCTTGTTGCGGGATGCATCGAGACTCTTATATCAACCATTTGTCATGGACATGACCTCTGTGTGACGACGTAATTCCTCCCTATACAGGGAGGCACGTCACAGCGGAAGTCCTCTTCTTCTTCTCTCATGGATGCTAGAGTAGAGACGTGAAAGCTGTGTCCCAAACCGCATACTTCCATGCTCCGAGCACGCATAGCAAGCAGGCATCCATCTTGGAGTGTGAGTCCAAAAAGTGTGGTAGCACGGAGCACGGATAAAGTACCCGGCTCCGTTTTTTTTAAGTTTAATGTCTTATGTAATGTTAACCAGTGTAGCTAGCTAGTCGGCTGTATAAGACAACCTACTTCGGTGCTGACAAGCGCAATTGTCCTACGAAGAGAAGCCCTCCTCTTCGCCCCAGCTGCTGATGGCCTGCCTTCATCGGATGCCGTTTTCAATAATGATCCGCCGTCTTATTCTGGCAGCAGCCCTTCTTTTCTCCATTTCAATGGAAAACCACACCAGAAGCAACAGCATCGCCACAAACATTATCGGCTCCATTTCTACTTCTAACTGCATACCCAGTTGTTCACGCTCTGGTAAACAACGTGAAAATAATCAAAACACAGACACGATTGTTTACAATGCAAAGACTATTTTATTATGGGGTTGATTGTTTACTTAAAGGTATCCAACGATGTAATGAATAGGCTGTCTTCCTAGCCATCGTTGCCTTCCACTGACTTTTCTGAAATAAAATCACTAGCACAAAGGATAATTCAACTGTTGCAGATATTGCTGGTTATATCAGAATATTTCAGTAACAGCCGATACAGTACAATGCCAGCGAACAACGTTTTAGCCTACTCAGATTTAGCCTACTTACTCGTCGGAATTTCCCCGATAGTGCCACGAAGTGCGTCCCACGACTGAGCAAAACTTTCCGTGCTTCCATACTCTAGAGTGCGCACTCCCAAGCCTTGAGTGCGTACTCCGGAGCACAGTAGTGCGGAGCATGGAAGTATGCGATTTGGGACACAGTATGTTTGCTGTGCTATCCCAAGTGCCTTGTGACTTTGGTCAGGGCTACGGTCCTCCAAAGGCGGTGATGCGATAAATGGCTGGTACTCACATGCGATAAATGGCTGGTAGCATTGCTATTAAGGTACTTGATATTGTTGTTTTCGTTTGTTATTACTAATGCTAAAGTTGTTATTGTTTCCGTATAGCATATACTGCGTTTCTTATAGCCATAGGAAGATTTGCATTACTTTTGCTGATTATTTTGTATGTGGGGAAGTATTCTTTACCCCAATGCTGATTCCAATCTATCCTGGTGTGTTCGCACCCCAGTGAGATTTCATTTTACAATCTGTGAGCGTGTGCGCTCCATTGATTGAGTAAGTGCTTTTCGTTTGTTATTGCTAACGCTAAACTTGGTAATGCTTTCAATACCATCCAATCCCACCTGCTGGGAGACAAGCTTAGAGGAATGCAGGTCAACATCTCTATGGTGAACTGGATTATGGATTACCTTACCAGCAGGCCATAGTATGTACGACTCCAGAGCTGTACGTCCGAGGTGCCCATATGGAAAACTTTTTGTAAAATCACAATGATTCTTATTTCTTGTATCTGAATCATGTAGGTTAAATATATGTTATCCAACACACATATACAATACTTATAAAATTCAAGTATGGTCAGACTTATACTAGCTACACAGTGTTGAGAATTATGAGTTTCAAAATGTAAGAACATAAGAAAACTATGTTTAGACATACAGTCAAGCCGGAAAGTCTCCCCACCCCTTTCACCTTCTCCACGTTTTATTACGTTACAGACATATTCCAAAATTGATTAAATTCCTTTTTTCCCTCAAAATTCTACACACAACACCCCATAATGACAATGCGAAAAAAGTTTTTTTGAGATTTTAGCAAATTTATTAAAAATAAAAAACTAAAATTTCTCATTTACATAAGTATTCATACCCTTTGCTAACGTATTTTTAAAGTATCATATTTCATATTTGGTCGCATATCCTTTACATGCTGTTACTTCCTGAAGTCTGTGACCATCAACATTAAAAAAACTGTCGATATCTTATTTTCAGGTACTGTTACAAGCGATACTATAACCTCTCTGCATTTGAATGGATCTCTATGGAAATTGGGGGGTGAGACTAGATTCAGCTGTAAATTACACTGGTACAGTATGGAACACATGGCTGGCTAAATGGCTGTACGTTATCAAGGGTCTGAGCTATCAAACGAGCCCCAAACCATCACTCTGTTGCCAGATATGGAGTAGATGTGGATGGATCACTGCAAGGGTTATTTCTCCGGACTCATTTTCCTATAGAACTCTATGGGGAAAAAAGTCAGGAGAAACAACCCTTGCAGTGATCCATCCACATCTACTCCATATCTGGCAACAGAGTGATGGTTTCGGGCTCGTTTGATAGCTCAGACCCTTGATAACTTACAGCCATTTAGCCAGCCATGTGTTCCATACTGTACCAGTGTAATTTACAGCTGAATCTAGTCTCACCCCCCAATTTCCATAGAGATCCATTCAAATGCAGAAAGGTTATAGTATCGCTTGTAACAGTACCTGAAAATAAGATATCGACAGTTTTTTTAATGTTGATGGTCACAGACTTCAGGAAGTAACAGCATGTAAAGGATATGCGACCAAATATGAAATATGATACTTTAAAAATACGTTAAAGCAAAGGGTATGAATACTTATGTAAATGAGAAATTTTATTTTTTTATTTTTAATAAATTTGCTAAAATCTCAAAAAAACTTTTTTCACATTGTCATTATGGGGTGTTGTGTGTAGATGTTTGAGGCAAAAAATGAACTCAATCTATTGTAGTATAAGTCTGTAACGTAATAAAACGTGGAGAAGGTGAAAGGGTGGGGAGACTTTCCGGCTTGACTGTATATGTTGTACATACCAGTGACAAGTAGATTGTAAAAAGTAAGGATATAAGAAAAATGTTCACAATCAAGAAAAAAATCATAAGTTACTCAAACATTAAGAACAACAGGCAAATTATTCAATAATGATATTTATTAGTGTATTGATACATAATAAAACACATGAAAACATAAATAATTAATGACTTGTTAATCATTACTTTAATATTCAGGGTCATTCCATGTCATTTCACCCAAAAAAAGTGTATTCTATATAAAAGGTTCTATAATTTCTAAATGGTTCATCCGATATGAATGAAAATACCCTCAAATTAAAACTGACAGTCTGCACCTCAACCCCATTGTCATTGTATCTTTTCAAACTCAAAATTCTAGAGTACAGAACCAAAATAACAACAAATGTGTCACTGTCCAATGAATTATGGTGCTCACTGTAGTTCTGAAATGTTTCCTGTAGTTAGAAACAGATACGATGAGGATTCTTGTAACATTATTTTCTAGAAATATAATTAGATTTGTGAGAAATTAAGCTAATTGAGGCACCCAAGTTGGACATTTTATTTTCGTAGGGTTCACATAATATCCAGTAAATTGCAGCTACCCAACCACCAAACTGCTTTGGGTGAAATCAATTATGATTTATCTGAGATCAAATTATATTTCCACAAAACAATGTTACATTACTGCTTATCTTAACAGTTTCTAACTATGGGAAACATTTCAGAACAATCTGAGATATTGGGTGTCATAGAGTGTGAAAAAACATGAACCCTGCATTTACTTTTTTTCACAGCCAAAAAAGTTGGGACAGTATGTAAAATGGACATAAAAGCAGAAAGTAGTGATTTGTAAATTCTCTTTTACATATATTTAATTGAAAACAGTACAAAGAAAATATATTTAATGTTTTACCTTATCAACATTATTGATTTTTGTAAATATATGCTAATTCTGAATTTGATGCCTGCAACACATTCCAAAAAAGTTGGGACAGGGGCAAAAAAAGAAGACTGGGAAGCTCAAAAAAACACCTGTTTGCCATTCCACAGGTAAACATGTGATGTATAGGTATAAAAGGATATCAAAAGACTCTTGATATTTTATTTTCAGCTACTCTTAGAAGCGATACTATAACCTGTCTGCATTTGAATGGATCTCTATGGGAATTGGGAGGTGGGACTAGATTAAGATAGAAATTACACAGGAATAGTATGGAACCCATGGCTGGCTAAATGGCTGTAAGTCATCAAGTGTCTGAGGTATCAAATGAGCCTCAAACCATCACTCTGCTGCCAGATATGCAGTAGATATGGATGGATCACTTTCAGGGTTGTTTCTCCTGACTAATTTTCCTATTGAACTCTATGGAAAAATAAACCAGGAGAAACAACAGAGTGATGGTTTGAGGCTCGTTTGATACCTCAGACCCTTGATGACTTACAGCCACTCAGCCAACCATGGATTCCATACTATTCCTGTGTAATTTACAGCTTAATCTAGTCCCACCCCCCAATTCCCATAGAGATCCATTCAAATGCAGAGAGGTTATAGTATCGCTGAAAATAAAATATCACGAGTCTTTTGATATCCTTTTATACCCAGTCATGATAGTATCACCTGTTTACCTGTGGAATGTTCCAAATTCGGAAATAGCATATATTTACAAAAATCAATAAAGTTCATAAGGTAAAACATTAAATATCTTTTCTTTGTACTTTTTTTGATTAAATATATGTAAAAGAGAATTTACAAATCACTGCTTTCTGCTTTTATGTGAATTTTACATACTGTCCCATCTTTTTTGGAATTGGGGTTGTAAACACATTAATAATTTTTATACAAAGATGTTATAAGCAGCACAAAGATGAACAGTTTTCATTGCTTTCTTGTTTTTAGAAAGTTACATTGTTTTCATATAAAGTTCATAAAAATAATAAATAGGGGTTTACATTAAATTTCTGTTTATGAATATGATATAAATACATTTTCAAGGGTATTCCTGTAGTGCATAGAACCAAAATGTCCATGACAAATGGTTGATATACTGTTCCAGCATAATTTACAGCTTAATCTAGTCCCACCCCCCAATTCCCATAGAGATCCATTCAAATGCAGAAAGGTTATAGTATCGCTTGTAAAAGTACCAGAAAATAAGATATCAAGAGTCTTGATAGAGACCATAATTTTCTCCAATTGATACGGTCAAAACCACAGTTCCAATAACAGGTAACAGAAGTCATTGAAACCAAATCTTTTTTAAACAGGGCTCTGATTTGTATGTTATTATTATAATGTAAAGAGGAAAAACTGATTTTTTCTACCAACAGGCTATCAAAAAGAGACATAAATTGTCACTTGTAACACTTCTTAAGAGCACAAGAGCAAGAAAAGGAATAGTATCAAATACTGTTGCAAATACTTTTGGAGTAACATGGGTATTTAACCTTTGTTATCCAATAATTGACTTACCAAAATAATATTCTAATTGTTGTGATTATATTATGTGGGTTCAATGAACACTCTGGTACTGAAAGCGCTTACTTCTCGTTCTGGCAGGCAACCACATTACATCCAGCATCCGGTTCATGTTCAATCCACCATGGACGTAACGCACTTAAGTATTTCTCCGCCCCCAGACACAACTAGTCGAACACAGCAAACACTATTTGCTTAATATCATTACATCTCCCTTTCTTTAAATAAAAGTAAACAATTTACTTTTCACAGAACATTGTTATTTTTGAGGTAAGTAAATAGTCAAACAACATTTCAGGTATTTCAGGTAAGTATATAATCAAACATTTCAGGTATTTCAGGTAAGTATATAATCAAACATTTCAGGTATTTCAAGCAAGTAAATAATCTTATTAGTACTGTAAACATGTTCAACATACTTTTAACTATATGCAGTTCAGAGGACCACAAGAGAATACATCACTCAGTGATTCAATTGTCCATAGAGTTCCTAACAAGTCTCAATGAGTCTTTCTGGACCTTTCCTTTCACGAGTGGTTCTTCTGAGTGTTTGTGTTTCACTCTGCATAGTGGTCTCCAGATCTGTGTGTACAGTCTGTTCTGTTGTATCAGCATCCTGACTGGTTGTTTCTGGTGTCATAAGAAGATTGCGGCGGTTTCTTCGTAGAACAGCGCCATCTCCTGTCTGGACATTGTATGACCTTGGCTGTACTTTGCTCAACACAGTCCCTTTGTGTGTCCATGTGTTTGTTTTGTATCTGTACCTGACGTTGTCACCAGGATGGAGTTCAGGTAGGTTTCTCGTTCCTCTGTCATAGTAGAGCTTTTGTTTTGACTTTTGTTGCTCCTTGAACTTCCTCACTTTCTCTCCCTCTTTCGTTTTAAGCAGGTTCTCCATGATGGGTAAGTTTGTCCATAGTCTGCGTCCCATGAGTAGTTGCGCTGGAGAGAAACCACACTCCAGTGGCATTGTGCGGTATGCAAGGAGACTCCTGTAGAAGTCAGCTCCACTGTCTTTAGCTTTGTACATGAGACGTTTCACTGTCTGCACAGACTTCTCTACTAGTCCATTTGATTGTGGGAAATGTGGACTTGAGGTTGTGTGGACAAAATCCCAGTCCTTGCTGAATGCCTTGAACTTGACATTAGCGAACTGCGGACCATTGTCGCTAAATACCTCGCTTGGCACACCGTGTCTAGAGAAGATGGACTTCATGCAGCTTATCACAGCATCAGCTGTGGTGGTGGTAAGCTTGCAGACTTCAGGATAGAGGGAATAGTAGTCTGTCACTATAGGATAATCTGTCCCCTGACATGTGAACAGGTCAACCCCTACTTTTTGGTATGGTCTCTGGTACAGGATATGGTTTCAGTGGTTCTGCAGGGTTGCTCGCTTGAAACTTCAAACATGTGGTACAGTTTGATACTTCATCTGTCACATCTTGGTTGATTCTAGGCCAATACATGACCTCACGTGCTCTTTTCTTGCACTTTTCGATTCCTAGGTGTCCATCCTGTATCTTTTTCAACATCTCTTTTCTTAGGCTCTTTGGAATAACTACTTTGCTTCCTTTGTAGACTATGTCTTCGACCACTGTCAGCTCACTTCGGCAGTTCCAGTATTCCGAAAGGTCTGGTGAGCAGTCCTGCTTCATGTTTGGCCATCCATTTACTATGACTTTTTTCAGCTTACTCATAGTTTCATCTTTTTCAGTCTCTGTCCGTATTATTTCCAGCTTTGCGTCTGCCACTGGCAGTGCTGCTGTGACCATGTCTACGTAGGCCTTCACGTCCTTCTCTGTTCTGGTGCTCACTGGCGCCTTTGGGTCTACAGCTCTGGAAAGAGTGTCCGCCGTGTATATCATCTTCCCTGGTGTGTATGCTACATTCAGAGCATATCGTTGTAACCTGATCATCATTCTTTGAATTCTGAGTGGACAGTCATTTAGTGGCTTTTGGAACAGAGCTATCAGTGGTTTGTGATCAGTCTCTACGCTGATCTCTTGTCCTGACACAAATTGATTAAATCTCTCACAAGCATATGTGATGCTGAGCAGCTCTTTCTCGATTTGTGCATATCGAGTCTCTGGGTCAGTCATTGAACGAGATGCATATGCTACTGGTTGCCAGTTGTCGTCGTACTGCTGAAGAAGAACAGCACCCAGCCCACTCTGTGATGCGTCTGATGATATCTTGATGGGTCTCGCTGGGTCATAAAACCTCAGAACTGGTTCCTCTGTCAGCTGTTTTTTCAGATCATTCCATGCACTCTCGTGTTCATGATTCCATTCCCATTCCATTTTCTTTTCCGTCAGCCTTCTGAGAGGAGCTAACTTTTCAGAGAGGTTGGGTATGAATTTTCCGAGGTAGTTTACCATTCCATTGAACCTCTGGACATCCTTTTTGCACTGTGGTGTTGGCATGTTCTCCACAGCCGAAATCTTCATCGGGTCAGGTCTGATGCCTGCGCTGCTGATGATGTCTCCAACGAATGTTAGCTCTGTCACTCCTAGCTGGCACTTTTATCTGTTCAGTTTCAGGTTTGCTTTCCTTGTTACTTCTAGCACATTTCTCAGTCTTTCATCGTGCTCCGCCTTGGACGTCCCCCATATGATGATGTCATCCATTGACATGTCTACACCGTCAAGGTGCTCGTATATCATATGTATAGTTTTGTGATACACTTCAGGAGCAGAGGCAATGCCAAATGGTAGTCTCAAGAACCTGTATCTGTGTTAAAAGTACATCGTTTTGAGCTGGCCTCGTCCAACTTCAACTGCCAAAATCCTGAAGATGCGTCCAACTTGCTGAAGTACTTAGCGTTTGCAAACTGAGACACTTCCTCTCGTGTCGGTAGCTTGAAGTGTTCTCTTTTGATTGCTCTGTTTAGATCTCTGGGATCCAGGCATATTCTCAGTTTTCCATTCTTTTTGTCCACTTCGACTGGTGAGCTCACCCACTTAGTCGGTTCATCTATCTTCTGTATCACATTCAGTTTTTCCATTCTTTCCAGTTCTGCTTTCAGCTGGTCTTGTAGAGCGAACGGTACTTTTCTGCATGGATGAATGACTGGAGGGACACTTTTGTTGATCCTGATGGTGTGTTCTCTTGGTAGACACCCTAGTCCTTGGAACAAATCACTGTATGCCATCATGAGCTCATCATAGTCCATTTCTGACTGTTCTTCCACAACTAGAACTCGCCTCACCAGGTTCAGTCTTTCACATGCTGATAATCCTAGTATCGCTTGAACATCCTTAGGTACTATGATGAATGATAATCCCAGGTAACGAGGAACGTTTGGGATCTTTAAAGAATGTTCCCTATACAGCCCTGTAATGTCATTGCAGAACATTACATTGGGAACATTCTGGGGTGTATAGGGGAATGTTACTCCAAGATCACAAAATAACATTCCAGGAACATCCCATAAATGTCACAGACATTGCAATGTGTTCCCTGGATGTCATAATGTTTAGTTCCCTTCAAGTCCTCAGAAAATTCCTAAAACTTGATAGTGGAACTTCCCCTTCACATTCCACAAACGTTACAGGAACATTCTATGTAAAATAAGTGGAATATTCTAGGAATGTTAGTCGAAACGTTCCCTTTGGGTTTCTCTAACGCTTGGATTTAACGTTCCCTTACTGTTAGACCGGAGTATATTGCTAACATTCCCTATACATTCTTACCAGGTCATTACAAAATGTTATTTTGGGAACATTCTGGGGTGTATATGGGAATGTTACTCCAAGATAACAAAATAGCATTCCAGGAACATCCCATAAATGTCACAAACAGTGCAATGCGTTCTCTGGATGTCATAATGTTGAGTTCCTTTCAAGTCCTCAGAACATTCCTAAAACGTGATTGTCGAACTTCTCCTTCACATTCCACGAACATGACAGGAATATTCTATGGAACATAAGTGGAAAATTCTAGGAATGTTAGTCAAAATGTTCCCTTTGGGTTTCTCTAACGCTTGGACTTAATGTTCCCTTACTGTGAGACCAGAGTACATTGCTAACATTCCCCATACATTCTTGCCACGTCATTACAAAACGTTATTTTGGGAATATTCTGGGGTGTATATATAGGGGAATGTTACTCCAAGATAACAAAAGGACATTCCAGGAACATCCCATAAATGTCACAAATGTTGCAATGCGTTCCCTGGATGTCATAATGTTGAGTTCCTTTCAAGTCCTCAGAACATTCCTAAAACTTGATTGTCGAACTTCCCCTTCACATTACAGGAACATTCTATGTAACATTAAGGGAGTGTTCTCGGAATGTTAGTCGAAACGTTCCCTTTGGGTTTCTCTAATGCTTGGATTTAATGTTCCTTTACTGTGAGACCGGAGTACATTACTACCATTCCCCATACATTCTTGCCACGTCATTACAAAACATTATTTTTTGAACATTCTGGGTGTATAGGAGAATGTTACTCCAAGATGACAAAATAACATTCCAGGAACATCCCATAAATGTCACAAACGTTGCAATGCGTTCCCTGGATGTCATAATGTTGAGTTCCTTTCAAGTCCTCAGAACATTCCGTCAACTTGTTTGTGGAACTTCCCCTTCACATTACAGGAACATTCTATGTAACATTAAGGGAATGTTCTCGTAATGTTAGTAGAAACGTTCCTTTTGGATTTATCTAACACTTGAATTTAACGTTCCCTTACTGTGAGACTGGAGTACATTGCTAATATTCCCCATACATTCTTGCCACGTCATTACAAAACGTTATTTTGGGAATATTCTGGGGTGTATATATAGTGGAATGTTACTCCAAGATAACAAAAGGACATTCCAGGAACATCCCATAAAAGTCACAAACGTTGCAATGTGTTACTTGGATTTCATAATGATTAGTTCCTCTCAAGTCCTCAGAACATTCCTACAATTTGATTGTGCAACTATTATTAGATCTTTGGCCTGTTCTTCTGCTGCAGAGTAGATGGTGATATGTAGTCCCATTTAAATATATTTTTGTGGCATTTTGGCTTTAGTGGACAGTACCGACCGTTCGCCTACGCCCAGCGGCTGACGGACATGGCGAGGCGCTGGCTCCAGCCGGAAATAAGATCGGCTGCGGGAATAGTGGAGCAGGTGGTCCTGGAGAGATTTATCGAGGGGTTGCCGGCCGGTACCGCCAGTTGGGTCCAGTGCCATCGACCCACCAACTTGGATATCGCCGTCACCCTGGCGGAGGACCACCTGGCACAACACCCCCTCCCCCAGCAGCAGAAACCGGAGCCGGCGCCCCGGAAAAATAATTTTCCCCGTTCTATTCCCCTTCCCGTTTCCCGTCCCCAAAACCCCTCCTTCCCTCATGTTAATTTTCCTAATTTTTCTTCCCCTTCTCCCCACTTAGGCTCAGTGGCAGTGCAGTCCGGCCCACTGGGAGCTCCTCAGACACCTGGACCGGGGTGTTGGCGGTGCGGACAGCCGGGCCACCTGCGCCGCGATTGTCCGCTCATGGAGGTGTTGTCGGCCCGCCCACCTCCGCTCCCGATCCAGACGGGGTGTACTGCATTCCGGTAAGGGTGCAAGGGAGTGAACACCGGGCACTGTTGGACTCAGGGGCTATGCAGACCATGATCCAACAGAGCCTGGTTCGACCAGAGGCTTTGGTACCGGCACGTTGGGTAACAATTTAGTGTGTGCATGGTGATATACACAAGTATCCTGTAGTGCCAGTGGAAATTAGCATTAACAATGAAAAGCATATTCTGGAGGCTGCGGTTAGCTCCCGCCTCTCGCACCCTCTGATTTTGGGCACCGATTGGACGGGGTTTAAACTAATAGCGGAGAAGTTGATGGAGGGGCGATCACGACCGCTAGGGAAGTGTGAAGTGTGTGCAGCAGACAGTGGGGACGCGGGGTCGTCCGACACTGCCGAGGGGGGGGGCGGCATCGGGAGAGCCTCCGGTGGAGACTTCCCAGGTGCCGGTGTTCCACCCCGTGGAGGATTTCCAACTCGCTCAGTCTCGTGACGATACCCTACGCTTCGCTTTTGACCAGGTGATATATGTTGATGTTCAGCTGGTGCGCCCGGATGCTGCACGATCTCACCCATATTTTGCGATTATTAGAGACCGATTGTACAGAGTGAGTCGTGACACTCAGATAGATGAGGAAATAACCCAGTTGTTGGTACCTAAAAGCCGCCGGGAAATGATTTTCCAGGCGGCTCACTACAACCCCATGTCTGGGCATTTGGGATATGAAAAAACACTAAACCGGATAATGGCCCGTTTCTACTGGCCGGGCATCTGGGCGGACGTACGTCAGTGGTGTGCGGTCTGTC